>ML833983.1:31445-56149 GCA_009831015.1 Picea engelmannii | reverse complement strand
TCATATTCAACATGATGAAAACCACAAACATCAAGAAATAAATCAAGGTGTCTTTTGGCATCAATTGTTCCGTCTCCGGAAAATTATTTCAAAGTCACCTTAGGGAGAACATGGAGGTCATGTTGCTCACCTCAAATCTTGAGGAGGGAATCTCTTAATCTTCTTTGGTTTCCAAATATTAGGTCTTCTTAATTTCTTCCACCACCTCCTCCACCTCTTTGTCTTTCTTCATGAAGTTCTCTTCGTGGTTCTTCTCGTGGTTCTTCATTTCTTCCTACCATGTCTGGAGATATTTCAGGAATATGTTTTCCACTTCCTAGAATATAGAGTTGCTTGATTTTGATTATTGTAATAGGTCCCTTGTATTCATATAGCTTCAATTCTGACCTTGTTCTTTTGCTCTTCGAGCTTGTCTTTCATTTCTTTGGTCTTGTCGTTCCTCTCTCCTTTGTCTATGGAGGATTTTTCTTTCTTATTATTGGACCAATGTCTTCCAAGATCTTTCCAAGTCTTCCCTGGTCTAGGATTTCATTATTAGCAAATTATATAGATGATGCAAGATGCTTCATTGATTATTCAATCCAATTTATAGGTGGGGATGATCAGCCTAGGAAAACGTCATGTATTTTTCAAAAGACACTAAACCATATTTCAAATTTTCAGTTGGTTCCCCAGTATGGTCGCAAAAAATGTTGATGCTTGAATCCATCATGACTGAAATGAAAACCTCATGGGGATACAAATCCCCCTACGTTTTTATAGAGGTGGTACTCCTCTCTGTTTTATGATACTCTTTGAATTCTAGATTTTAAAAATAATATAGGACTTTGAGATATTCCATCATGGTATTCAAAGAAAAATAAAGGTTGCAGAAAATAAAATGTTTTATTTTTAAAGAGAATTCCTCAGAGATGACCAGGATCCTCACACATCACATATTTGAAAAAGATAAGAAAAATTTCCTCACATCCATCATAGTTAAACTAAATATTTGTGATTACATAAAAATAAAAGAAAGTGTTTTGTACGCATAAGAGAACTTTAATAGAGTAAACACATGTGGAGCTCAAATGAAAAAAATGATAGATCAATCTCAAATATTTTACACTAAAAAATCCGAGTTATAAAACATCGTCAAAACTGATCCCAAATTAGTTCGCTTGGGATTTATGATAAATATTTAAGTCTGTTACAAACCTTTGAAATTAAAATTCGTTTGTCCAAAGGACTGGATTAGGGCTCCCATAGAACATAAAATCAAATATAAACACGAAGTTACTTGTGGAGAGAATATGGTGGGAGATGACAGAGTGCCAAGACTTGGAAAGAAGACATGAAGAAGTTATCAGATTTTGGTTAAACCTTTCTAGTCAAAGAAGTAGAGTAACTAGATGAAACACTGCTAAAGAAAGAAATATGTGATCAACATAAACGTACTATGACGGTCTCTCCTATTTTTTACTTGCTTGGTCTCTCCTATTTTTTACTTTCTTGTTGTTGTCCTTTTATTTTCCTCATTGGCGGTTATAGGAACCATCTCAACTTTTGTTTCTTGGACTTCTTTAGTTAATTTATCAATGGCCTTCTTAAACCAATATTCAATGTATTTTTGCATTGACCCAACATTTATTTCATGCCTGATTTTGATATTAAATATTTGACCTTCTAAATATCTTAGGTCATGAGAAATGCCATGTATTTCCTCCTCAATATCTTGATTTTTCATAGAATAATCAACCAACCAATTATCTAAGTCTTCTTCACCATATTCAATTATGCCATTAAAGTTCTTAGTCGATAACCCTTTTAATATCTCCACTTGTTCATCAAATTGTTCCCTTGTCATAAACATTGAATTGAGAATTAACTTCAGATATTGCACCTTGGGTCAGGGTTGAATTGATAGTTCAAATTTACTTATCTCTTTACTTTCCATTTAATTTTTTCATGATGATACTGCATTTTTGAAAAGAAATATTCAACGAAAAGCAGAGAAAAAAAGATATAAATTGGAATTCCCTGACAACATTCATATTATGGTTCTCTTGGTGTGCCCACTTGTGTTCATAATTGCATTATTAAAAAGAGAAACAATGAGAAATAAAACTAAAGTAAACCTACTCCTAAACCTAATCTAAACTACTAAATAGATCAAAACGCTAAGTAAAATCATATTTCCAGTGAAACCACAAGATCATCTTCAATACTATAAGGCATAGAAAGTAAAAAATTATAATAAAATAATGTAGTATTTGTAGATACAAAAGAAATATGTCATGCTTATATCCTATATATTCATTTAAAAACAAAGCAAGAACAACCTTACCATCATTTTGAAACTTCTTGATATATGAATCCTCCATCCATTCTAATATTGTGTCATTAGGATATGAACTATGACTTTGACGAAATAGATATATCAATGGGGAACACATCATAAGAGGATTCATGAAATCAATTAGATTGTTGGTTTGAACACTTCCTTTGATGAGATGGACCATTTCAAAATGCGAAGCATAATCATTAAAATTCGAACTAACCAAAGAAATAATATGCAATGTAGAATGTTTGATCTCCATAAGAAAGAGCGCATTGCCCTTTTCAAAATTAAATCATGTAAAATCATCTTGAAACATGTATTTTTCCCATGCAAGTGATGAAAGTGAAAGAGCATCAAATCCGACTTCATAAATGTTATGTTTGGAATTAATTTCACCAAATCATGGCATATTGAAAATATCTGATTGTGATGGGAAAGAGTAAGATACCATGGGTAAAGTATCATGTCCATTAGAATCTAAGAAGAGATCGGGATATAAAGAGTAAAAGGAATCAGAAATGAACACATGAAAATAATCTCTTGAGCTATGATATTTAACAATAGTATTCCCAAGACATTCCTCTCTACTTTCCTTAAAACATTCACTTTGTTTTCGTGATAAATCCTTCAACATAATATGATCATCTAAATTTTCCTCATGTATGATGGAAAATTTAAAACTTTCATAACAAACATCTAATATTTCATGTGGATAAGGTATGATTTGTCAATGAAGGTTTAAGGTTTCTTATTCAAATTTAATATTTACATCTCTAATCAGTTTCATAGGAATGTTAGAATGCTTAAGATGATTTTTTTCACCTAAGTGTTCTTCAATAACTGAATTTAAGTACTGATCAGAGCAAGAGTTAGAAGAATGAGGACATTCACCTTGACCCAACATAGAATCTTCTTCCACGATGGTTGAGGACTGAGTATACAATGATTCAGAGGAAAAACCAATTTGATTCTCAGTAAGAACCCTTTCAATAGATTCTACATCCCTTGCTTGTTCAAAATTTTTGGATGGATTCCTCTCACCCTGCAAACAAAATTCTTCTCGCAATTGAGTGATAGGATTTGTAACCGATTCATCATTCACGATTGAATATGATTGGATGAAAGGGATGCAAGCATCATAGAGGAGATTTAGTACAAATGACATGTCATCAAGATTAAATTTATAGAGAACATGATGGATTCTTGTTGAAAAGACTTTTGGAGATGAATTGTCATTGAATAGTAAAGTCTGAAATTCTTCACATAATTGATTATGGTTATGTCTGTCGAGATAGTGTTGACGAGCGTAAGTGATACATCGTAAACTGAAAGGTCAGATCCGGATTGGGGTTGTCTAATTAACCCAAGTTTTTTGGAATGAACTAACCTAATGGGTTTAATGGCTTCGTTATCCAACTAAGGTCCTAAAAATAAAAAAGAAATAAACTAATATTAAAGATATGATTCTACCAATTTATACACTAATTACAAGTATAAAAATAAAAATAAAAATATATACAAATGATTATAAGCAATCTATATACAGTTTGCAAAGTTTACTTGAAATATTGCAAAACAAATGTTCATAATAGTGTTTTGTAACTAAGATAAAGAAAGAACATAAATCTTTTTCTTTTTTTCTTTTTGAATGTTTAAAAATTTTAAACTAATAAACACAAAGCAAATACAATTGAAACAATGACATAGAAACAGTCAAATCTAATTAATGCAATCATCGTTTCATTAATAAGTAATTTAATTAAATAATATACACACTAACCTATAGCTAATCAACAAAACTGAGTTTATCTTTATGTGTTGTTTAAGATCCTTCCTGTCCTGACTTTAAGGGAAACCTATAACATAACAATACTAGTACTTCCAGAATAAATTCAAATAAGCTTTTGATGTGTTGGATGGAGAATGATAGATTGATCACACATACAAAATGGAATGAAAAATTATGGACAACGTCTAAACATTTAACAATATGAAACACCATACGATGACAAGGCTAAAGCTAAATCAACCATAATAATATCTCATAATACAAAGGTAATAGGTAAACACAATGGAATAAGCATCGCATAGGTCTAAAGTCAATGATGAATTTCTTTCCCATATCCATTCCCAAAATCACATGTCCATATTGTATTCCAACCAAAGTTGTCATGTAACACTCTTTCATACTGTAATGCCCCCATTCTGGGCCGAGCAGGCGCTACTTTGCGAAATAACAATCTCATACTTAATTCTATATATAAGAAATTCATTTAAGCAAATGAAGCACATTTAAACTCAGAGTAAATATAAGAATTACTGCTACTATAAATAATCAATGGCTTTAACATTAATTCATATGCACAACAGAATCCATGATAAATATAAATACACAGACATGCAGAAATGTAATTAAAACATCATCTGGTACTTATCTTTGAAACAATGGTAATTCCACCAACTAGGTGCAGGCCTTCCACGAACCTCCTAGCCTTAGACCACGCTGCTCATCAAGCTTACCAGTGGGTCACCCCCGAGCTGGGACTAAGCTCCACCCCAAGGTAAGGAATCCTAGGCTAGGCTGAGGTTACAGGGAAAACAACAGAGAATGACTAGAATGATTCTTCCCAGGATGCCATCTTACTCCCACTACTCCCAGACTCTCATTCCCCACATGCCTGTTCCACCCGGGAGTATACACATTCACAAGAACAGTCCATCAGTGCTACATCTCCCTCTCTGGGTCTCGGCAATAGGCCAGATCAGGAAATCTCAGAGCCCGAAGCTGGTGCTGGAAACTCTCTAGAAGAAACCACTTCCCAACAAACTCTCTCACCTGGAGAGAGTTGTTCATAGGCCTGACAACCTACCTCTTCCAACAACAATCACCTCCCTCACCTGGAGAGAGATTACACACAGGCTAAGCACGAACTCACACTAGCCAGTAAGCCACATGCAGTCCAGCACTACATGGCCACAACAGCCAACTGGGAAAATGAACACGGGCTTCCCAAACAGGCTCATCAATCACGAAATAGACTCATGGTTTTGGTTTCGGGATTGCACAAGGTGTACAAAGATCCCACACACAGGCTCAAACTGTTCAATAAAGGAATGTACCAGCTATCTCAGAAATCAACACAGGCTTTTCGACTTTCAGGGATGCACCAGGGTATTCTTGCAGAGGTCAGACGAGACTCACGTTTAGATGGTCGACGATGGAATGGAGGAAGAACCCCCATCACGACTCAACTCAATAGTTTTATCTTCATGTGCTTGGGTTGACACTTGTCACCCATGAAACTGCATGTGTTCCTTCAGCATGCATTCCTTCCATTTGGAAGTTACTTGTCCTTCCAAAAAGAACTTAGGATAAAACATATATTTCACATGGTCTTTTTGGAATAATATTAAAATATTATTCCCAAGGACTTAATCCCCTAGGCTCAACACTTAGCCCCTCTTCCCACCTTCCATCCCCTAATCCCTTGCCCACTCTTTGGAATCTTAGTCCCCCATCACTCATTCATCGTGGTCGGTTTTCATGCGACGATGTTTATATTTTTATTAATAATGTGCATAGATACATGTACAAAAGCAGGTTCTTGGCCTTCAACACTTAGGCTCTCTGGTCTAACAATCACATAAGCCCACCAGCTTATATAAACTTGGCTCACCAGCCTATAAAACATTTTTACAACTCATTTCGTAAACAAGATTTACAACTAGGCTCGGCCTTGGGGACATTACATGTCCCTACTACTAAACAAAAACCACTATTTAAACCTGTCTTGGATCAATAAATTTTTATCATCCAATATAGAGGGTAATCCCAGAAAATTAGGTTGCTTTTCAAAAATAGAATAACAAAGAAACACTCCTGTAGGAGTTTGTTTATCAAAATTAATTACATAAATGTCATAGTTTTATCAACAAAAAGGGAAATTACTAAACTATGCAGCGCATGATCCATGATTACTTCTCCTTGTGAATAGCATCATAACTATTATTTTCCTGAGGAAAAAAAAAAAATTGAATTTAGATAACAATTCAAACTAATATTTACAAATAATAAGCTACAGGTTTTTGTAGCTGCTCTAAAATAGTAAAAATAAAATCAAAATAAATCTATCTATTTTATTTTTCCAACAGAATCAAATAAAAAAGATAAAAACATTTTTTTTACCGTTTTTAGACAATGAAGCATCTGACAAGTCTGAGTTAATGATAGTGGTGAAATTCGTTGAGTTTTTTGATAATTACATTACTATCTTGTTTGAACATTTTGTTTTCCAAATTTAAATCTGAATTACTCTGTTCCTTATGCCTGCAATTTTTGTTGACAATCGATTTGTTAAAGAAATCTTGAGTTGGCTCAACAGTAGAAGAAAGAGAAACCCTCTCCTTAAACACATCAATAACCTCCTCTAACAACTTTCTGGGCACAAAATCATATCGTGGCTTTTTTCCCAAAGGGTTCTGAATAGAAACAACATTTTTTTTTGTGGTCGCATTATCTTCATGTGGATCAGCACCCTGATTTTCGATCATAGGGTTATAAGGATTGGGGTTTGTATTAGAAATGAGAGGCGAGTCTACTGTATTCTTAGGTAGGGCGAAATTGTTTCCACACAGGAAAAATTCTCAAGTATACCCAATCTAAGCTAGATGTGACAACAACATAATTCAAATAATCTCATGGTGAAAAGGCTAGACAGAGGGTTTAAACTCTATTTTTGATAACGCTTAGACATTTTCAGCATACTCATAAACAGATAGAAAGGCATATTTCTTTGCAACCCAGAAAAAACCATCAACAGGCTTCAATCTCTGAGAAAAATAATTAAAAAAAATTCTTACCTCAACCGAAATAGAAAATATGAGATATTTCCCTCCAAAGAACGAGACGTAACTCTGAAACAGTGTAGTTTCTGAAGAAACTTCTCACGTGGACAGTAAATGAGCTCATTTCAGAAATGGGGTTTTAATGGTTTGGCCAAATTCGTAACCATTTACTCATAAAGCATCCTACAAAACCATGTTTCTATTACACACTTACAGATTTGAAATATGTTATGTTATCATGAATGTGTAAAAACTCTGGGTTGTTCGGATTGGAACTACTACAAGAGCCATGGGTGTTATCACATAAACACAGTAAAGGAAACGAGAGGTAGGTTTGGCTTTCCAATACACAAACAACAAGAAGAGATCTGTAAAATCGGAAGAGGCCTGATACCTACGGATTTGAGAGGCTATCACGCTTGGTAATTTGAGCTTTGAGTGACAGAAAACCAGAGGACACATAGGCTTGTGAACCACTATGCACAATGAATATTAAACCCCAACCATTATCAACTACCTATTCGAGTAATGAATGAGAGTCTTAAATGTGTAGGCCAATAGGATGATGTGTAATCGTGAGTACATCAATCCTGTACCAGAGCGATAGGATAGCGATATGACTGTTAGGAAGCATATAAATTTTAATCCAAGGTTCTGCGCAAATAAGCATATCAAAAATAAAAAATACATAGTTAACCATAGATGTGACTAAGTCATATTTACCATAGTGAATCAAATTATGACAATGGATTAATCAAGAAGCTTCCAAATTTTAAGACTTATGAACATATAGGTATCCTTAAGGTGTAATCTCTTTAAAAAAAAGGGAAGAAACCACAAAATGAAAAATGTTTATCCAAGCCAAACTTTTTTTTCAATTCCATTCTTGCAGTCATGAAATTTAAACAAAACAAACATAAATTTAAACGAAATACTCATATAATCAGCTAGCCAAATGAATCTCCTCGAAACCAAAAGATAGGAATGTTTATAAATGTAAGGAGGAGGAAGCTACAGAAAGATTTTATCCCTTTATGATGACTTTTAATTATGATAAAATTTGACAGAAATGGTAGCTGCCAACAATGGCGACACGCTGGGTGAAGCAGTTATCTCTGCATCACCAAAAATTTATACCAGCGGCACAAATGAAATAAATTTTAGATATAGTTAATGACAGATCAAGCATTTCAACAATAACTAAGAAAATAACATAGTCATAACATTGATTGCATTTATGCCTGAAATTGTAAACTGGTATCTTGTTTAGATCACAAGTGTAGCGATGTTTATACAGGTGACTTTGATACCGTTGACAGGGCCACTGCTGCCAGCAGGCATCCATAGCCTCGACAGGGATGTCATTTAACCCACTCTAGTACCTCTATATTCTCCAAGAGTCATCCATTCATGATAAAAACATATTCCCACTTGATCAAATTAAAAGACATACCTGAGGATCTGCTTAAACCCGGCATTGCTTCGCTGCTAGAAGACCTATTTAGTACCCTGACAAAGTTGCTCCGGTATCATGTATGTATTTACCCGCTGCCAAC
Organism: Picea engelmannii; assembly: GCA_009831015.1. NCBI lineage: Eukaryota > Viridiplantae > Streptophyta > Pinopsida > Pinales > Pinaceae > Picea > Picea engelmannii. The sequence goes on along the minus strand of ML833983.1, from coordinate 47,428 downwards.
AGACCTGTTCAGTGTCCCGACGGGTTTGCACATAATTCCCACACATTACATTGCTTCCAACTCTCTAAAATTTGTTTATAAATTTCCATAACTTCATGATATTAAGAGAGAAGGGTGATATTGAAGATCTCATAGTATGGTAATGAAAAAATTGATCATTTAAGAATAATTTTTTTGTTATGATGACTTTCATCATGATTTGGACAATTAGATTTCTATTAAGAAATCATCTCTAGGATGGGGAAGCACATTGAGTTGTTCTCAGTAAAAAAGAGGCGGCATTGGAAGTTTGTTAAGGATAATCGTGTCTTCCTGTGATTTTAATGAGAAAACCAGAAATAATGATTGAACAAAAACTTACTTACGTTGATCTGAGTTTAACATTTACTGTTCAGGTGCTTGAATTGTTATCAACTATTGCTAATGAATACAAATTCTGATTCCCTTCAACAAATGAATGGTGATTCAGACATAATCATTTAGAAAACAAATCAAAATCAAGAAAAATGAAAAGAACCAAAATCAAAACAGAAAAGAAAATTAAAAATATTTACAAGAGGGTGGATCTGAAATCATCAAGCGAAAAATATCTTGAGAGACTAAAAGAGAATAGAAAAATCCTTATTAATATGAGTGCAGTCCTACTCCTATCACCTTGGGTCAGGGTTGAATTGATATTTCAAATTTACTTATCTCTTTACTTTCCATTTAAAATTTTCATGATGATACTGCGTTTTTGAAAATAAATACTAAACGAAAAGCAGTGAGAAAAAGATATAAAGTGGAATTCCCTGACAACATTCATATTATGGTTCTCTTGGTGTGCCCACTTGTGTTCATAACTTCATTATTACAAAGAGAAACAATGATAAATAAAACTAAACGAAACCTACTCCTAAACCTATTCTAAACTACTAAATAGATCAAAACGCTAAGTAAAATCATATTTCCAGTGTAGCCACAAGAGCATCTTCAATCTTGTAAGGCATAGAAAGTAAAAAATCAGAATAAAAGAATGTAGTATTTGTATATACAAAATAAATATGTCATGCTTACCTCCTATATATTCATTTAAAAACAAAGCAAACACAACCTTACCATCCTTTTGAAACTTCTTGATATATGAATTCTCCATCCATTCTAAGATCGTGTCATTAGGATGCAAACTATGACTTCGACGAAATAGATATATTAATGGGGAACATGATGCAGACACACCCACAGGCACGTCCACTCACAGGATCTTCTCTTCCCTCGGCCCGAAGAACACTTCTCGTCCTTTTATTTCCCTATCGGGAAATCAACACCCACATAACTCTTCTCGCTATCCCCTCTCTGCACTCGGAGGATCGGACTTCACGACTTCGCGAGGTCAGTGGTCGAACGCTGCACTCTCGAACCCCCAAACACCAATACAAGTCAACACTAACCTTTCCTTCTATCTCAGAACTTTCCCTATCGCGATTTCGCCGCTCGCGATACCAAACAACTCTCTTCACTGACTCTCGATTCCCGATATGCCAAAACCTCGATGCACGTGCAAGTTGACCGTTCAATGCTTCACCTCATCGACAATTTGGGGTTCGCAATATCGCGAATCCTGATGTCAATACTTGGGACTTCTCACCACAAAACCCCGATGACTTGTGCCACCTATCCACCTACCGACTCCGTTGTGGCCCCACGCTACCTTTTAGCTGTTGGGATATCGCGTATCGCGATTTTGCGATTCCCGTTGCAATGTTTTGGAGTTTCAATCCACGAAACCCTGATGTGCGATCACACATGTAAATCTGACAGTCCCTTGTGGCTCGGATCAACGGCTCTGCCCCTCCTGAGCTTTGAACCTTTCGATACCTTCACTATATCTCCCTTGCACCTTTGCGAGATTTGATGACCCACGGGATGTCGCAAATTCTCCTCGGAGAATACCGACTGTCTATCTTTCCCGATGAATTCTGCGAAATGAACCAAGTACTCCTTCATGAAGATTTGTTCTCCTGCACACTACTTGTGACGCTTCTTGCAAGCCTTCAAGACACAACTTCCTTGTGTTTTCCTTCAACCACTTCGAAGGCCCTATCCTTCATGATCTTTTCTCATGACCTTCATGTCCTTCATAAAACTCTTGCACACACTCCTTTCGGCAAACCTTCAACCATGTCTTAAGTGTTGAAGTCCCTCGACTCTGCACACTCTTGAAGTAGCAGTCCTTCAACTCTTCACTCAGGTTCACAACCCTGAGACTTCACTTGGCCTGCGCACTCCTTGCACAGCTCCTGTGCCTGTCTGCACTTCTGGATGAATGAGAACAAAAGCTATCTCTATCTAACCCCTCTGTTAATGCACTCCTTGCGGACACTTCAACTGCACTCCTTGCATGAATCTTCTAGCTCAAGTAGAGAAACAATTGAAACTCATTCCTTCACCCTTTCAGGCTTCAATTCAGACATGAAATCATATACACAGCATATAAAAGCAAATGTATAACAGGAAGCAAACATTCATGAGCATATCAACTTCAATACACAGAGAACAGACACAAAACCATGAATTTGAAGCAAACTCTTCTATTAATTCAAATATATATACATGGGTGTTCTTACATAGCTCTCTGCTCTCCTATGCTCTTCCTGGATAATCCTACAAAAGCACAATGAGGGTGTCTATATCATGTTTCCCTCTTGCGCTCTACAACCGTCTAGTCTAGAATTAAAATTCTATCTACTTTACATTAACTATCTTAAATGCCTCTACCTACTAAGGATGAGAGAAATCCACTCAAGGTCCATTACAATATACAAGTGCGCTTCATTAAATTTCCACATTAATGTTTGTGCAACAACTTCCAAGGTGATTCTTCAAAATTTGTGCTGGCTTGTCCAACTGTCTTCCGCTTCCACGCTAGCTCACTTGACGTGTTGGTGATGTTCCTGCATCAGAACACATCATAAGAGGATCCATGAAATCAATTAGATTGTTGGTTTGAACACTTCCTTTAATGAGATGGACCATTTCAGAATGCGAAGCATAATCATTAAAATTTGAACTAACCAAAGAAAGAATATGCAATGTAGAATGTTTGATCTCCATAAGAAAGAGTGCACTGTATTTTTCAAAAATAAATCGTGTAAAATCATCTTGCAACATGTATTTTTCACATGTGAGTGATGAAAGTGAAAGAGCGTCAAATCCGACTTCATAAATTTTATGTTTGGAATTAATTTCACCAAATCTTGGCATATCGAAAAGATCTGATTGTGATGGGAAAGAGTAAGATACCGTGGGTAAAGTATCATGTCCATCAGAATCTAAGAAGAGATCGGGATATAAAGAGTAAAAGAAATCAGAAATGAGCACATGAAAATAATATCTTGAGCTATGATATTTAACAATAGTATTCTCAATACATTCCTCTCTACTTTCCTTAAAACTTTCACTTTGTTTTGGTGATAAATCCTTCAACATAATATGATCGTCTAAATTTTCCTCATGTATGATGGACAATTTAAAACTTTCATAACAAGCATCTAATCTTGCATGTGGATAAGGTATGATTTGTGGATAAAGGTTTACGGTTTCTTCTTCAAATTGCAGATTTACATCTCTAATCAGTTTCATAGGAATGTTAGAATGCTTAAGATGATTTTTGTCACCTAAGTGTTCTTCAATAACTGAATTTAAGTACTAATCAGAGCAAGAGTTAGAAGAATGAGGACATTCACCTTGACCCAACATCGAATCTTCTTTCACAATGATTATGAGGAAAAACCAATTTGATTGTCAGTAAGAACCCTTTCAATAGATTCTACCTCCCTTGCTTGTTCAAAATTTTTGGATGGATTCCTCTCATCCTGTAAACAAAATTCTTCTCACAATTGAGTGATATGATTTGTAACTGACTCATCATTCGTGATTGAATATGACTGGATGAAAGGTATGAAAGCATCATAGAGGAGATTTAGTACAAATGACATGTCATCATGATTAAATTTATAGAGAACATGATGGATTCTTGTTGAAAATCCTTCTGGGGATGAATTGCCATTGATTAGTAAAGTCTAAAATTCTTCCCATAATTGATTGTAATCATAGTTTTCAAAAGAATCTAAAAATTCCTCTATAAATTGAAACCAATAAAAAATGTGATATTCTAGAAAAGACTCAAACCAATGTTTGATCCGACCCCTAAAAATAAAAGCAAACAATCTACATAAAACCTTTAAATCAGAAATATCATGTTTGATGCATTTACACCAAAACTTGTTAATATGGTCTTTAGGAGATACATCCCCCCCACCATCAAAGGTGAGTTTGGACAAGCGAGAGACTATCTCGTTGGGAATAACAGGTAATGAGAAGTGGAAAGAATGTTCCAACACAGTGATTTAGGGAGCCATGGGGAATTAAATACATTCGAAACAAATACTCCTGCAGGGCCAGCTTGTCAGTTGAGCCTACCTTCTAGTGCATTTAAAGATGACACATAAGAATAATTTATAAATCTGGAATTATGACAGGCTGAGGGATAAAACATTTCATCATTAAATTTACCTCGGCCCTCCTTCTAGCGCCATTTGTTGACGGGTGTAAGTGACACACTGTCAACGAGAAGGTCAGATCCAGACCGAGGTTTTCTAATTAACCCAAGACATTTGGAATGAACTGACTTGGCGGGTTTATTGGCTCAGTTAGCCAACTAAGGTCCTAAAAATAAAAAAAAGAAATAAACTAATCTTAAAGCTATGATTCTACCAATTTATACACTAATTACAAGTATAAAAATAAAAATAAAAATATATACAAATGATTATAAACAATCTATATATAGTTTTCAAAGTTTACTTGAAATATTGCAAAACAAATGTTCATAATAGTGTTTTCTAACTAAGATAAAGAAAGAACATAAAAAAAAATTATATTTCTTTTTGAATGTTTAAAGATTTTAAAGTAATAAATACTAAGCAAATACAATTGAAACATTGACACAGAAATAGTCAAAGCTAATTAATGCAATCATCATTTCATTAATAAGTAATTTAATTAAACAACACACAGACTAACCTATAGCTGATAAGTGAAACTGAACTTATCTTTATGTGTTGTTTAAGCTCTTGCATGTCCTGCCTTTAAGGGGAACCTATAACAGAACAATACTAGTACTTCCAGAATAAATTCAAAGAATCTTTTGATGTGTTGGAGGGAGAATATAACAACAAAATAATAACTAATTAAAAATCCTATGATCTTATGATAATCAATATTTAAGAACGAGAGAAACTTCTGAGTATTGATATTATCCAACATTTAACATTAGGAATAAATTCAACAATAATCAAATGATAGATTGATGACACATACAAAATGGAATGAAAAATTATGGACAACTTCTAAACATTTAACAATATGAAACACCATATGATGACAAGGCGAAAGCTAAATCAACCATAATAATATCTCATAATATAGAGGTAATAGAAGAACAAAATGGAATAAGCATCACACAGGTCTAAAGCCAACAGTGAATTTCTTTCCCATATCCATTCCCAAAATCACATATCCATATTGTATTCCAACCAAAGTTTTCCCTACTACTAAACAACAACCATTGTTTAAACCTGTCTTGGATCAATAACCTCTTATCATGCAATATAGAGGGTAATCCTAGAAAATTAGATTGCTTTTCAAAAATAGGTTAACAAATAAACACTCATGTAGGAGTTTGTTTATCAAAATTAATTACATAAATGTCAAAGTTTTATAAATAAAAAGAGAAATTACTAAACTATGCAGTGCATGATCCATGATTACTTCTCCTTGTGAATAGCATCATAACTGTTATTTTCCTGAAAAATAAAAAAAAACGAAATTGAATTTAGATAACAATTCAAACTAATATTTACAAATAATATGCTATTGGTTTCTGTAGCTAGCTACAGGTTTCTATAGATAGTCTAAAATAGTAAAAATAAAATCAAAATAAATCGATCTATTTTATTTTTCTAGCAGAATCAAATAAAAAATAATCAAAACAATTTTTTACCGTTTTTAGACAATGAAGCATCTGGCAAGTCTGAGTTAATGATAGTGGTGAAATTCGTTGAGTTTTTTGATAATTACATTACTAGCTTGTTTGAACCTTTTGTTTTCCAAATTTAATTCTGAATTACTCTATTCCTTATGCCTGCAATTTTTCTTGATAATCGATTTGTTAAAGAAACCCTGAATTGGCTCAACAGTAGGAGCAGGAGAAACCCTCTCCTTTAACACATCAATAACCTCCTATAACAATTTTTTGGGCACAAAATCATATCGTGGATTTTTTCCCAAAGGGTTTTGAATAGCAATAGAGTTTCTTTCTGTGGTCGCATGGTCTTCATGTGGATCAACTCCTTGATTTTCGGTCGTAGATTTCAAGGATTGGGGTTTGTATTGGAAAGGAGAGGCAGGTCTACTGTATTATTGGGTAGGGAAAAATTGTTTCCACACAGGAAAACTTCCCAAGGATACCTAATCTGAGCTAGATGCGACAACAACAGAATTTGAATAAGCCCATGGTGAAAAGGATAGATAGAGGGTTTAAACTCAGTTTCTAATAACACTTAGACATTTTTAGTAGGCTCATAAATAGATAGAAAGGCATATTTAACTTGCAACCCAGAAAAAACCATCAACGGGCTTGAATCTGTGAGCAAAATAATAATAAAAAAAAATGGTTACCTCAACCGAAATGAAAATTATGAGATATTTCCCTCCAAATAACGAAACGTATCTCTGAAACGGTGTATTTTCTAAAAAACATCCCATGGGGAAAGTAAATGTGCTCGTTTCGAAAATGGGTTTTTAATAGTTTGGCCAAATTTGTAACCGTTTTCTCAGAAATCATCTCGCAAAACTATTTCTCTCTTACACACTTATGAATTTGAAATTTGCTATGTAATAGAGAATGTGTAAAAACTCAGGGTTGTTCGGATCTCCACTACTACATGATCCATGGGTGTTATCACACATACACAATAAAGGAATTGAGAGGTAGGTTTGGCTTTCCAATACACAAACAACAGGAAGAGATCTGTAAAATCGGAAGAGGCCCGATACCTATGGATTTGGGAGGCTATCACGCTTGGTAATTTGAGCTTTGAGTGATATAAAACCAGAGGACAAGCATGCTTGTGAACCACTATGCACAATGAATATTAAACCCCAACCATTATCAGATACCTATTTGAATAATGAATGAGAGTCTTAAATGTGCAGGCCAATAGGATGATGTGGAATCGTGAGTACATCAGTCTTGTACTAGATCGATAGGATAGCGATATGACTATTAGGAAGCATATAAATTTTAATCCAAGGTTCTGCGCAAATAGGCATATCAAAAATAAAAAAACACATAGTTAACCATAGATGTGACCAAGTCATATTTACCATAGTGAATCAAATTGTGACAATGGATTAATCAATAAGCTTCCAAATTTTACGACTTATGAACAGATAGGTCTCCTCAAGGTGTAATCTCTTTAAAAAAAAATAGAAGAAACCACAAACTGCAAAATGTGTATCCAAGCCAAACTTTTGTTTCAATTTCATGCTTGTAGTCATGAAATTTAAACAAAACAAACAAAAATTTAAACGAAATACTCATATAATCAGCTAGCCTAGTGAATCTCATTGAAACAAAAAGACAAGAACATTTATAAATATAAGGAGGAGGCAACTACAGAAAGATTTTATCCCTTTATGATGACTTTTAATTATGATAAAATTTGATAGAAATGGTGGTTGTCAACAAACAGATGTAGGATTCTCCAAATATTTCGGTAGGAGGTCAAGTCCATTGTTATGTTTCTTCAAGAATCCTCTACAATCTTCACCTTTGAAAGTAGGAGTTGGTTCTAGCATATTTAACATCTTGCAAAAACATGAGGTGAATGAGAAATCCGAGAATGATCTCGGTGGTGTATAATTATTTGACTTTGTACGTACTTGTCCACACACCATGCAAGTAGTTCCTTACAATAAAAAAACTCAGGAACATACCCAACACAAGCGATTCCAGATTCCCAAATTACATCTTTGTGTGTAGGATTAGAGGAATAATACAAATATGATATTGACCATTGAAAGGTCTGGTCTTCGCGACCAAAGATATTCAGAGTATCACCACAAAATTGTTTTCTAGATGATGTTTCCATAGGTTGACGAGACTATTTCTTCAACTGGATAATAATCTCAAATAAATATTTTCGGAAAGATAATGATAATTTAATCCCTTGGAAAATGAATATTTAATGAGCTTTAATAGTAATTCCTCAAGCCTCTCTTCATTAATGGCGAACGTTTCAGGGCATGCACAACAATTGTTATCATTAAACAATAATTAAGGAATATCGGGGAAAGCAACAAAATGGCGGGGACGGACGAGAGAGATTTTGAATATAAAAAATTTCATGAACCCTCCAACCCGGGAACCCATGAACCTGTAGTTGTATAAATGATAAAAAAATATACTAAGTGTAGAAGAACGGTTGGTTTTGAATATAAAAAATTTCATGAACCCTCCAACCCGGGAACCCATGAACCTGTAGTTGTATAAATGATAAAAAAATATACTAAGTGTAGAAGAACGGTTGGTCAGAATCACATGCAAGAGGAATGGAATACTTTGGAGCTCGGCACCCGTGACAAGGATGATGGTCAAAATGTAGATCACAGAACTTGGGGTGCAAAGTGAAAGTCACGTAAAATGGAGGATGAGGACTCGAACCCGCGAAACCATGAAACTGAAAAATGCCTAAGTGTTAAAACATATTTATGAGATAAGAAAGTGGGTGGAAAAGAAGGTCTGCCAACTTGTGAACCCATGAACCTGTAGACAATGAAATATGACTAAGTATAGTAACCATAAAGGGAGAAAAGAAGGGATAAGAGAAAAAGGGATAAGGGGGGGTGTAGAAGAGGGAAAATAAATGGAGTAAATAAGTAGGGAAGATAGAATGTGGAAGGATGGCAAGGAAGAAAAAAATGGTCTCAACAACTGGCTCCAACTGTTGGATTACTGAGAGGGTGGGGTGAATCAATAATAATGAAATTTAATCCTTTTTAACCATATAATCCAACTGTTATATCAATGTAGCATTATCATCCAATAACTGTAGAGTAAATAAGCAATGAACAAATGAACAATCATACACATACATCGTACACCAGTGTTTTACGTGGAAACCAAAAGCGGGAGAAAACCACATAATGCTTTTTCTTATATGTCTTGAAGAATTACATTCATTGGAAGAACCAACCTCCTTTGTTTTCCAGCTGCAACTGGAAGGAGGCTCCAACCCTCTTGTTTCTTAGGCTACAACCTGAAGGAATATCAAACTCCCCTATTCTCTGGCTACAACCAAAAGGTGGATACAACCCCCTATGTTCTCCATCTACAACCAGAAGGTGGATACAACCACCTGTCCTTGCCCCATACAACAACCTTGAAGTAGAAGTAGAATTATGGAGCCACTGTCACACTATCACTATGAGATATACCGCTATAAAACTGTACCAATAAACCTAAACGATGCATCAACCCTGCATCAACCTATACCTTAGCCTGTAATCAACCTGTACCATAAAAAAGTGCATCAACCATGCACCAACATGTACCAAACAACCTGTAATCAACCTGTACCATAAAAAAGTGCATCCAACCATGTACCAAGTATGTACCAATCATGTGTCAACTAATCATCAACTATGACTCATCAATATGTACCAACATCATCAACTATACACCTCATGTATGTGTCAACTCATCAACTACTTGTTTCAACCATGTACCCAACATGTACCTCAACCAAAATCCCTCATCAATTTCATCATCCAAATATGATTTGTAACTCTATAATAGACCTAGTGTATATGATCACATACCTGCAAACCTTCCTTAATTTTAATGACAAGAAACTAGCATTTTCATCAAACTTTTCTTTAGTCTCACATGACTAGTTTTGGATTAGTCAACAACCCTAACTTGAAATAATCATAACTATGTACCTGTAATAAATAAAGATATTAAAATGATATAAATTTTCTTCAGTGTGTTTTATACAATTTCTTCAGGTGTCACTACTTGAAACCTCTCAAAAAAATGATATAGAAAAAATGGCATACCTTGCTGAATTCTGGCTTATTCTAGAGATCGACCTTGTAGAGTGTGCCCGGCATGGAATATTTGTTTAATGGATCTGAAAATGTTACAAGGAATAATAAATATTGTACTATAACCAACAAATATTTTCTTACTAAAATTGGATCTGTTATGAAGAAGTTATGATGTTTTTACCCGAAACACCTGTTTTAGACTAGTTTCAGGACTAGCCACAAACCTATTTTCCACAGAGCGTAACTCCAAAAATACAACGACCCACAAGCTAAATTTTGTACCATAGATACTTGGATATGTTTCATAAATTTCATATCAATTTCACGGTATGAATCATTATAGAAAAAAAGTTATTTAAAAAATGGTGAGATGACCTGTAAATAACATACCTTAGAAAGCATCATCAAAAGAATTTATCCTCCCTTGAATTCTGGCCTTCTTTTCTTCACCTTCCCTTTGAAATTTGTCTTATATGTCCTTTGGTTACCTCATACACCTATATATATTCAATATTCTCAAGTGTGATATAAAATTAGAGAGCCTTTCCTCTTATTTATGCCCTCCAAGTAGCTTGCTTAAAAACATCTTCTAGGTCACTTTGTCCACTTTCCTTATTTTAGGGTTAACCCACTTCTAATTTATCCATTAAATTTATTATTTAAATAATTTATTTTGTATTCGATTTTAATTATAGTACAATAATCACTTCACTTTATTATTTACCTTCTAAAATCTCTTAAACCACTTTGACTACTTTGTCCTTTTGGGGCTTCTAGATGACATACGAGGGTCCTCCAACTTCGTAAGGCCATAAATCTCAAACCGTGAGGAGTTATGTGACGTTCCACATACCACCAGAAATGGAATGACATGTAATATCCATGTAGAATAGTATTACCTAAAAATATATCAAAACTCATGCAATTATCCATCAAACAAACATGGGTCCATTACCCAAACCTGGGTTTTCCAACTTCTCACAGCCATAACTCTCTAACCGTGAGGAGTTATGTGACGTTCCACATACCAACGGAAATGGAATGAAAATTTATATACATATAGGATATTTTCACTGACAAATTCACTAACTTTAATCTCTTTATTACACAAATAAGCATGGGTTCTCTAACCATACTTCTAGGATAACTCAATCTGCAAAGCGTCTTCACATGAGGGATTTCACCATTAGGGGACCACTTTTGAGTTCATCCATTTATACTTATTATCAGCCATGAAAAGACAATAATGAGTCATATTTACATCAAACAAACTTGGGTCCATTACCTAAACCTTTGTGCTACCAAGCTTTCTTTAAGAGTTGACATCAATGACAACCAACCTTAATCAACAATCTCCCCCTTTGGCATTGATGGAAACACTCTGATGAAAAACTGAAATTATGTCATGCAATATTGAAGTCATATCGCTCATGCTCCCCCTGGAAAGATGCCTCTATCCTCTGCATCTCTCTGACCATTGCTCCCCCTGGAACCATGCCTATGTCCTCTGCATCTAATGAATCTCTCCCCCTTTGTCATCAATGGAAAAGGTATCTTTCCATCCGGGGCTACTCCCCCTAACTGAACTGTCCTCTTTATGGTGCTTCCTCGTGTACATCTAAGACATCTAAGATAAACATTCAAAATAATTCATTTTGGAGTAGAAATAACTCCAAGTCTCTGGCGAAGATACTCAAAGGCTTCCCGTGGAAGTGGTTTTGTAAAGATGACTGCCACTTGTTCTTTTGTGCCCACATACTCAACTCTGATGTTCTTTTATGCAACGTGTTCCCATAGAAAGTGATACTTGATAGGAATGTGATTTGTCTTGGAGTGCATCATCGGGTTCTTTGAGATACTGATGGCTCTTGTATTATCACAATAGATTGGAATGTTCTCATCATACTCAACCTTTATATCTGTCAAAGTTTGTTTCATCCAAATAACCTGTGTACAACATGTTGATGTTGCAATATACTCTGCCTCGGCTATAGATAGAGATATTAATGATTGTTTCTTTCTTAGCCATGATACTAAACACTCACTGTTGTTGGGGAAAAACACCCTACGGACTAGCAAATAGAGTTCAGACTTTGCATGTAGATATAACCGAATAGAAATTACTTTCTACATTCATCCCTAGATTTAAATCCCCTTTTCTTAGTAAATGCATGGAAAGATCAACCAACCTCATTACCGGCATTTGATGTCGATCCTCCATTGTGCTTGATTACTTGTTTGCAATACTCCTTCCAAAGCTGACCTGAATTCAAGATGAGAAACAACTATGCATGCATACTACTTATATACTCATGGGTTAGAAATCAAACATAAACTAATCACACCATAAAAATTTCATGAATTGGGACGGGAAAAGAATTCTCTTTATTACTTAAAATGAGTCAACTTACAAAAGCTGAGACCGACCACCACTCCTTGAACCTGATCCTGGGCTCCTCTTCTTCTATCCTTCAACTGCTTTTCTTTAAATATCCTTTGGCATTAGGAAAGGCTAAAGGGTTGGGACAATGGAATACATAAATGGGTAGAGTTTCTTTGCTATATTCTTCCTCTTTCCAAATGGTACCCTTACCCCTTCTTTTATAGGCTAGAAGGAGCTAGGTATTTGGACGAACCCTTGACCATACATGGCCGGGAGTTTCAGTTAACTCACCCATAGCTTTTTGTTTCTTCGGCAACTTTCCTTTTTTCATGCTTTTGTCAGTCCACACGGGTTGTTTTGGGTCATCCAGTGTGTACACGCGTGCAGTAATAGGTTAGGGCGCGTGGGCCTTTACACAAGAGGATTTTCAAAGAGTTGTTCAGTAGTGTTTTTGGCAAAGAAAGGATATGGGTTGGCCTGATGCCAGATAAGCATGTGTGGTGCAATTTAGGGTTATAACACTCACCCAAGTAGAATGTTTCTCCATTGGTGCTTCGTTGGTCATCAATACAACCTGCCCAATCTGCATTTGTGTAGGTAATAAGAGATATATCCTTTCCTTTTGGATACCATAATCCAAACTCTTCTGTTCCTTTGAGATATCTGAAAATTCTCTTCATTGCTAATACATGTGATTCCTTTGGTGTTGCTTGAAATCGTTCCACCTATCCAACTACCTACATTACATCTAGTCTGGATGATTTCACATATAGTAGGTTGCCAATCATTGACCTATATTGCCTCTGATATGTAGACTTTGAATCATCATCTTTGCTTAACTTGCAACTAGTTTGCATGGGAGTGGTAATTGGTTTGCAATATTTCATTCTGAACCTCTTTAACATTTCTCTGATATACTTGGTTTGATAAATAAAAATTCCTTGGTTTCTTTAACATATCTGAAGTCCCATAAAGAAGGATAGTTCTCCAATTAATGACATTTCAAATTCATTATGCATATCCTTTGCAAATTTCTGGCTTAAACTGTCATCATCACTACCAAAAATAATATCATCAACATAAACTTCAATTGATAAAATATTACCTTGACTTACATTGATGTAGCGGTTGTTTTCTGCACTTCCTTTTCTAAACCATGTCTGTTGTAAATATTTATCCATTCTAGAGTACCATGCTCTAGGAGCATGTTTTAGACCATACTAGGCCTTCTTTAATTTTCACACATATTCTGCATTCTATGAAAACTGAAATCCTTCTGGTTGTTCAATGCAGACTTATTCTTCAAGTTCCCCATTTAGAAAAGTTGATTTTGCGTCCATCTGATACACTTTAATATTTTTGGAGCATGCATAAGATAAAAGCAATCAGATTGCTTCCATTCTGGCAACTGGGGAAAATGTCTCTTCAAAGTCAATTCCTTCAACCTGTGCATATCCTTTACATACCAATCTTGCTTTGTTCCTTGTAACCTATCCATCTTCGTTCAATTTATTCATGTATACCCACTTTGTGTTGATCATATTCTTATCCTTTGGTCTTGGAACCAATTCCCAAGTGTCATTTTTATCTATTTGATCCAATTCCTCATCCATGGCCTTATTCCAAAATTCATCCTTGCTGGCCTCTTCAAAATAGGTTGGCTCAATCGTAGATGTGAGTGCTAGGTGTGTTTGTTCTTGTGAATAGATTCTTCTTCTAGTCTCAACTCTTGCATCTTTGTTTCCGATAATCTGATATGAAGGATGATTCTTCTGTACTCGTCTGCTAGGTTTCTTTAGAGGCACTTGCTGAAATTTATCTTCTACTTCTGTTGGATTCTCTTCATCTTCCTCTTCTACTTCCTCTTCCTCTTTTGCTTCTTCTTCGAAAAGTTTTTCCATTGATTCATTTTCTTCTTCCTTTGATTCTAGCTTGCCCGTTTAATTAATTGTTACGTTAATTCTTTCTACAACTTTGTTCAATCTCATATTGTAACACTTGTATGCTTTCCTTGTAATTGAATAACCAACAAGTACTCCTTTTTCCACAGGAGAGTCAAACTTTCCCATTTTTCCATCTTCTCTTTTGATGTAGCATTTGCTTCCAAAAACTCTGAAGTGCTTCACATTTTCCGGTCTTCCTTTCCATAGCTCGTAGGGAGTTTTGTTAGTGTTGTTTATGAGGAATACTCTATATTGAATGTGAACTGTTGTATGCACTACCTGTGTCCAAAATATATTTGTCAATTTGGAATCCATTAGCATTGTTTGAGCCATTTATTGTACTGTCTTGTTCTTTCTTTCAACAACTCCATTCTATTAAGGTGTCCTAGAAATGAATAATTTCTTTTTTATTCCATGACTACTGTAGTAGTCCGTAAATTCCTTTGAAGTGAACTCTCCTCCATTATCAGATCTCAAGAATTTGATTTTTGAATCCATTTCATTTTCAACCATTTCCTTGTATATCTTGAAGTTTTCAAAAGCTTATGACTTATTCTTGAGAAAGAAAACTACAGTCATTCTTGTATAATCATCAACTAATAATATAAAGTATTTCTCACCTTTTAAACCCTTTTTTGTAGTTGGTCCAAATGGATCAATATGCACAATTTCTAGTGGTATTGTCATTGAATATTCCTTTGATTTGAACTTGGTCTTTGTTTTCTTTCCTTGTTGACAATGCTCACATAAAGTGTTGGTTGGTTTCATGATCCGGGGCATTTATTTAACTGCTTCTCTTCTACTGACTTTGAAAAGGTTATCAAAATGTATTTCACCCATTCTTCTGTGCCATAGCCAACTTTCATCTTCCTTTCCTAGACAACACTTTTCATTTCCAATTTCACTTAATACATATATGTTTCTTGAAGTTCTCGCAGCTGTAGAAATCAATTTTCTTGAACTTGATTTTCTTATCTTGCACTTTTGTGAATCGAAAGTAACTTTATGACCTTGGTCACACATTTGAATAACACTTAGAAGATTATGTTTCATATCTTATACTAGTAGAACATTTTCTTCCTTGGTATTCTTGTTCCCAATTCTCATTGTGCCTTTTCCAATGATTTTAGCTGAATCATCATTTCCGAAGGAGACTGATCCATCTCTTTCCTTTCGTAATGTAAGAAACATGTCTATATCACTTGTCATGTGTTTTGAATAACCACTTTCAACATACCAACCATGTTTCTTCTTCTTATATTGAAGAGAGAGTGTGCATTCTTCATTGCTATATTGATCCTGCTTTCTTATCCATTTCCTTTTCTGAGGTTCCTGTCTATGTCTGTTGTTATTTTGTTGTGGATCTCTAGAAGGGACTGTCATTCTGCAATCTTTTGCCATGTGTCCAAAATTGTTACATTTGTAACATTCCACTTCAATGCTCAAATATTCAAACTTGTTGTAACTTCTTCTTTGTGTTTCACTAGGCCTTCTTGGATAAC
>ML833982.1:13803-27097 GCA_009831015.1 Picea engelmannii | reverse complement strand
TAATTGCTTATAAAATGAAACGTTGTTGCATAAAGATGAAATATTCTAGGTGTGACGTCAGCAACTTAGGGTTAGTAGTTAGTTAGGGTTTTAATTTAAAAAATAGTTTGAGAGTTTGTTTGATCACTTTCACTTCAACGCTGGAGGTCTAAGATCAGTGCCTTCGGGCTTATGGAGTCAATTTAATAGAGGACGCAAGGGTTGAAGGATGATGGCAAAGGACTGGAGGGAAGAGTTCCGAAGTGTTGCTATGGCAGGGCTTCAGAATCAAAACCCTAGGGGAGAGAGGCTCACTCCGGTGTTGCTAAAGCAAGGCCTCGTGCTCTCTCCTCCTTCCTTAGGTTAACTTGGCAAAAACGGCTAGCAGGAAAGATAAATCAAGACAAGAGAGTGCAGTGAGGGAGAGTGTTGCTACATCAAGGCTCTATCACTAAACCCTAGAAGGACGGCCCTAGGTGTAGATAACCTAGGCCTGGGACGTCTCCTCCTTCTTGACTTCTGAAAGTACGGCTAGCTCAAGGAGAAGAAGCAATAAGAGTGTAGCTATGGCTAGGCTCTTTCTTCCTTCTTCAATGGCTGAAAGATTCTCTTTTAGGGGACATGAAACAAGGACCTACTTGTGTGCTTGTCACCTAGGGTTTTTGATCAGCAAATTATAAACATATTCAAGAATATAAGACTACAACCATTCAATCAAGAAGTTTTGCAGAAAAAACACTTACATATCACCATGAAATAGCATGCAAACCCTAGTTGTAAACCTTCCTTCAAGAGAAATGCCAAAAAATGCCAAGAAATGCCTTCCTTCAACAAGTGTGCCTCACCAAACCAACAAAATTACCCAAGTAGGGCGCAAAAATCAGACCTCACTAATGAGTGAGTGATGTGTTATTTTAAAACGAGGCTAAAACTCCTCAATATATACTGTATCAATGACCTTAATTAATTTTAGGTCATAAAAATGGCCGACAAAACCATAATACTGTTTTTACATTAAATTGTCAAATTAAAACCCTAACTGAGCTGTAAAAAAGGTAAAAACCCCTTCAAGGGAGGCGCTAGCCCCTTTTAGGGCAGATGAGACATCTAGGAGTAAAACGTTTGCCCCCTAGGGGCCTCTCCAACATGCCACACGTGCCACTGTTGCCCAGTCCGCCTCCATGAATGTCCATGAAGCTGGATGATGTCATGGTGAGGATGGGGGCGTCCAGAGCCTTCCAAGGCCAACGTTCCACTGAAAAGGGTTCATTCCCCCTAGGTCGGGCTTTGCCAAAGTGCCTCTGATGGAACGTCCTCTTCTTCTCCGGTGCAAGACCCTAATCAACCACTGTCCTCTCTCTGCCCCCTGATGGGGTCTCAGCATCCATCTGGTGGGCTCTTCAGCCCCATGGAGGTCCAAACTGATCATCTCCCCATGTGTACTGGTCCAAATGGTACCTGTCCGTCGGGCATGATCCTGCACATCAGAAGCTACGCCCTCCATGGGCTCATCAGTCACCGGGATCATAGCAATGTTAATCACGTTTCATCATCAATATTATCAAACATATGCATAAGAACCTAATACATCAATCAATAGCTCAAAGACATTACAAAAACCTACAATACAAGACTGGAGAGAAAGACAAGACGTCCTATTGGGCCAATATCCACAAGAAAGGGGAAGTTTCCGGGAAGGTTTCATCCAGGCCATGTAAGTGAGGTGATGTGGCTGGGGATGTCCAGACATGTGGGTGAAGTGAGAGCCAGGGATGCATGATGTTATCTGTGGGTGCCTTTGTAGAAGGTGAGTTGTACCTGTCATGGATGCAATTTTTCCAAGCATGTTCTTGCCTTTATTCTTTTCTTTTATTCGCTTTTTCTTCTTATTTTTCTTTTTATTCAAGGGCTAACCAGAGGACACTGCCTTGGCATGGTGACCAGAGCTGACAGTGTTACCCACAAGTACTTTCACAGAGATGATAAGACTGGCTTGTGATGAGACCCCCAATTCTCTTGACTAGGTCTTGTTTATATTTTTCGGGTCCCTCTTGTTTCTTACTGAGAGGCTTTTTATTGCCTCTCAGCGATCCCTGGGCGAAGCATCTCGAGGTTTTATTTCTAGGCTTTTATCTTTTACTAGTTGCTTTTACCTTTTGGGCCTTTAGCCCCTTCTTCCCACAAGATAAGGTGCAATTCTACAAACAAGTCAACCCAATGCCCGGACAAGGGGAATGGGACAAGTGAGCGGGAGATAAGATGAAATAGTGGTGTTATGGGGGGAGCGAACGATGACTTTTTAGAAATCCCCCAGTGGCAAACCCAGACCTATGGGCACAGGCTTGCTAGGATACCCTGTCAATCTCCCAGATCATGGTCAAGTGGGCTAATGCAAGATCCAAGTGGTTGTTAGAGATAAAAGGAATCAGATGCATATATTCAAAGGTTTTAATGATCAAAAGTGACACATACCATGATACCTGGACCAATTACCTCATGGAGCAAGAACCCCCTCTGATACAAGACCAAGCCGATGGTGATGGATGTTGTTTTTGCTGCCAAGATAAAACTGATAGGAGAAGAAAAGGATGGGCCCTCCAGGGCCATGCTTAGGTTAATCCTGCTCTCGGTACTCCATGTCTAGGACCCGTGGGCCTCGAGACATGATCTCCTGGTTATCCCTAAAAATCAAGGATAACAATATGTACACTTACATGCAAGTATTTTTAAGAGTTGTGGATTAATTATCTAAGTGGTTATATCTGTGTTTTGGAACACTTTCCTTTTCAGGCATTTTCATTTAAGTTGTCCCTATTTGTGGTGTGATCCCTCAAGAAGTTGTGCATCCTCTTGGAGGCACTATCTTGTTGGGTATTGAGTGATTTTTGTGTGCCATTGAGAGCAGTCCAATAGAGTAGTGCATCCTCTTTTAAGGAGAAACTCTATTGTGAGCATGCTTGGCTTGTTGTGTTGATGGATGCATCTTCTTGTATCTTCAATTTCCTGCACATACAAGCAACTGTTAGTTGGTGCCTTATCTTTGTATTTCTATATGTTGTATCTTTTGTATCTTTGTTTAGCATTACCATGTTGTAATCCTTAGAAATTCTTTATTGTATCTTTGTATCTAGTTGTATCTAATCTTGTAACTTTGTGTAACTGACACCCCTAAACTTAGTTGACCCCTTCCCCAATCTTAGGCACTAGTCTTAGTTGTCCTAGGAAAAGGCTTGCTTGACATTCTAATTATTGCACTTGCATTGCTGCCTTTGCATCATAGGCTAGATTTTCCCCCAACCTTTCTAACTAATTAAAACCAGCTCCCAGAACTTAAACGTTAATCTCATCTAGTAACTAGGGTCTACCCCCCTTTGGCTTCCCTAGGAGTAAGCCTAGACGGAAGAGGTTCAAGTCAAAGTGACAGTGTGGACTTTGAACCTAGGCATTGTGCCTCCAAGGACACACTAAGTGAGCAGGACTTAGCTCACGTTTGCAAGTGTGTATAAGGACGGGAACAGGGTCAAAACCAGAAATTTATTCCAGCAATAAAACTCAATTTTTGATGGGTGAAAAATGTATTTTTACCCCAGAAACTAATACTAATCAAGAGAAATCAGATCTGGAATAAAACAAGGGTGACTAGGAAGATGTAATTACTAGTTCAAACCCTTTAAATGAAGTCTTTTTCCAGATCTATGGGTATGTTCGTTATAATAAAACTCAGATATGCAAAACACCTTTTGATACCCTCGTGAAATATATATTTAAAGTGCAGAAAATCAGAGGGTAAATAATATCTTCCTTGGATAATATGGATCTAGTATCAAATTACAAGGATCTACTAGCTATTGAAGATAAAATTTCAGTGCAAGCTAGACAAAATATTTGTGTTTTATATTTTATAAAACAGAAAATAAAAGGAGATTGATTGGATTTTTTAAAATGATTGGCTGCTATAGTGAGGCTTACCTTGGCCTTACTATTACCTTCCAGGGTGTCAGATTGCGATCACAACCCTCTCTTTCTCAGTTGTCAATTTTGGACTAGATAATGGGATTGGAGTCGAGGAGACTATCGCACTCAATATAGTCTAGAATAGTAGTACAAGCTTCCAAAATCCACCATGAAAGATCTCTATTACGGAGAAGTCTCCAACCACTCAGTAAACTATGGCAGTGTTTCCCCCTCATTTGACATGAGGAAACCTTGATCACATTTGGGAAACTAATTTGATCACATAGCAGCTTGTTCAACTAGCAGTGAAGCAGTGTGGCTTCGGAAGCTGCTTGCAGGATTGTTTGATCTCGAGTTAGAGGCGAATTATATCTAGTGTGACAACCAGAGTTGTGTGAAGTTGACAGAGAACCTAGTATTCCATGACAAGTCCAAGCACATCGAGATCATGTACCATTATATCAGAAATATGGTACAAAAGGGAGCAGTGAAGCTCCAGTATGTCGCTATAGATCAGAAGATTGCAGGAAGTGTTGTGTTCCCCAGATAGCGAGAAGTGTTCCCCACGCAACGGGAAGTGTTGTGCTCCCCAAGTAGTGGGAAGTGATACGAAAGTGTGATGGATTACAGATGCGACTCCAGTGTACAACAAGTGGTTCATGATCGAGCACTGACTATGGCACCAGTCAGGGTGATGTGTATGGCTACTCCAGTGATAAATCTTGGTATGCCGAGTTACTGCTACCCCAGTGATAAAGCTTGGTAAGCAGATGGCTACTCCAGTGATAAATCTTGGTACATCGAGTTACTACTACTCCAGTGATAAATCCTGGTACGCAGATGGCTACTCCAGTGATAAAGCTTAGTACGTCGAGTTACTACTTACTACTACCCCAGTGATAAAGCCTAGTACGTAGATGGATACTCCAGTGATAAATCCTGGTACGTCGATTTACTGCTACCCCAGTGATAAAGCCTGCTAGGCATGCTACTCTAGTGATAAAGCCTAGTACGTCGAGTTACTGCTACCCCAGTGATAAAGCCTGGTACGCAGATGGCTACTCCAATGATAAAGCCTGGTATGTCAAGTTACTGCTACCCCAGTGATAAAAGCCTGGTACACAGATTTCTACTCCAGTGAAAAAGTCCGGTACGCAAAGTTACTAACTGTGGCACTAGTCAACATGACCTCGCACAAGGTCAGTAGATGCCATGCCTTCAGGGCTGGTTAGTTACCCGGATTTTCAAGCTAGTGGGCCAACCTGTGTGGTTGGAGGTGTTTCCTAGCCTTGGGCTAGATGGGTAGTGTGTGCGCACTACATCGCCTAATCCTTGTGATTAGATTCTTGGTCATTGTGGACCAGTTGCCTGGTGTGCCAACCAGAGGTTACTAGTTCCTTGTGGACTAGATATCGGATTCTGTGTGAGTTGACAAGTTACTAGTTCTTTGTGGACTAGATGCCAGATTCTGTGTGAGTTGGCGAGTTACTAGTTCTTTATGAACTAGATGCCAGATTTTGTATGAGTTGGCGAGTTGCAGTTGATTGAGTAGTAGCATAGTTACGTGTAAAGTGGCTCAACTGCATATTCCAGAGCCTGTGCGGCTATGATGGTGATACTTGTGACATGATCTGTTTGATCATGAGATAGCCTGTATGGCTATGCTACTTGTGCAATGATCTGTTTGATCATGAGATAACATGTATGGCTATGACACTTGTTACATGATCTGTTTGATCATGAGATAGCCTGTATGGCTATGACACTTGTTACATGATACGTTTGATCATGAGATAGCCTGTGTGGCTATGGTGATGCTACCTGTAGACTGGTCTGCAAGACCATGTGAGTCTTTCCCATGACATGTGAGATGGATGGATGTGTTTGAGACCATTACATTAAGAACATCTTAGTTAATACCTCCCTAGCTAAGAGGGAGTGTTGATGTTTTGGTAGTTGTGGGAGGTATTAACCTCCAAGTGTAACCTTTGTACTTAGATTAGAATATTCCAGAAGTAAGAGAACCATTAAACAGATGTGTGGAAACCCTAGAAGAGAAGTCGGCCCAAGGAGAATAATAATAAAGAAATAAGAAACCTAAAAAGAGAAGTTGGCCCTGCCAGAAAAAGTCAAAGTAATTTATATTTGCTAGAAAAGACAGGTCGGCCCTGTGGGAAAAGTTCACTGGCAGAATAAGTATAAATAAGGTGATGCCTTAGCTCATTGGTACACTCACTCACTTAGCCAGTGCGCAAGTCTAAGGAGGAACTGCAGTGGCAGCTAGGGCACAAGTTTGTAGAGCTACAGTTGCAGTTGGAGAGAGTGCAAGTCTGGAGGAATGGTGTAGCAGTCTTTCTGGTATCTTTCTTGTGCTTCTTTTGGTGTAAGGTACGCTATCTTTGTATGGTTATTGTGCTACTGCTGCAACAGTATTGTGGATAGGGTTTATCTATTGGTTCTAGTGTGGACTTGCCAAAATCATTCTATCTAAGAAAAGGTTAGTGTGCTCGGGGGTGGCATAGTGAGTGCTTATGGTTGGGTGACAATGATGTGACATTGTCTATGGTTAAACGAGCATACCAAAATTTTAACACTTTATTCACTCATCATTCTTATTCACTTGTTTAGAGATGTGACTAGGAGCACACTACTCATCCTTTGTCTCTTTTATCTTCTTTTTGTATTTGATCTCTCTCTGTGCCTCTCTTGGAGTCATTAGGGTTTCTTGATCTTCTTGGAGTATCTTGAAGTTTAGGGTTAGGGTTTCATCATTTGCAGATTTGGAGATTAGAGTTTTGATATGAAACCCTAGGTTGCATTTGGTGAAGAAGAAGAATAGGAGGAGACGTATTGCCTTGGAGAACTAGCTTGAGTGATTCATGTTTGTTGGATCTTCTTCATTGAGCTAAGGTTTTCAATTGTTTTTCCTAGCTAGGGTTTTGGAGAGCTAGTGGATTGTACTAGCCTCATGATAAGGCTATGTTATGTACACGAACTTCATCTTATGCATATTAATGAAGTTTTCAGCTGTCCAATAATTGTGTAAATTGGAGATTTAATTTTCAGCCATCTATGTTCTTCATGGTTTGTAATTTCTAGCTATATATGTCTTGCTGATTTAACATAAGTTAAATGCAATTATGTTAATTGATTTAACATTGTAATTGAAGAAGTTAAGTGCTCTTTTACTGCTGTAAATAAGAGTTTTCAGATCTGGTTTATGCATGATAAGATTGCCCTAGAGGGCCGAAACTTATCTGAACACTTTGGTATCTTTTTCTCCTGGATTTTCTATAAGTTTGGGGTCATTAAGAATTGAAATATTGTCTGCTGCTGCTGTTTTGTTTTGTATTTCATAACAACACTAAGGCTGAATTTACAGGGTTAAGATCTGGGAAAATTCTAGTTTAGAGGTGAAATTTCTGAACTCTGAATTTCAAGAAATTTCCACAGCGACGAATGTTGAAATAGAAAAGTGACTTAAGTTATTATTCTAGCCTAAAATCTCCTTCATTTTTAATGCCTGGACTATCAAAAGCGCAGGGTGGTTGCTGGAATTCTACTTTTAAGTCTATTTAGCCTCAGAGATCCCAGAAATGTACTGGACTTGCACAGTAGGACCCAGAAGACTGCAATATGCTGCAAAAGTGTGCTATAAAAGTGGGGTTTTGATAGTTCTCTATTCCAAGAAGGTTGCTGCTCCAAATTCAGCCTTCAACAAAGGCTGCTGCCCCTCCAAACTAGACTTTTTCCTTGAATATGGAGATCACACCCCTGTAAAGTTCAGAATCTTTTCTTTCATTACATTGCAATCCAACTGCTCTTTTACAATAGGTCTCCAATTTTTATGGCATCCAGTTTCCTTCCTTTGCATTGTTTCAGTTCAAAAAAGATAACACATAATGAATGCATACCCTCAAATAATGCATAAAAATGAATGATATGATGCAAAAGTCAAGAATGATGATAAAATGAGGAAGATTAGGATCTATTTATACTGATATTGGATTGTTGGACATCCTGTTGGTCAACCTACCCTCATTTTAGCCAGATTTCCCTACATAGGCTTTGTAGATGTGAAGAATCAAGATTGACTGATGTACTCCCCTTATTGAATCTGTCGACATTGTTCCTCTTTGTTGACCTACCCTCAATCTAGTTAGATCGCCCCACTTAGGCTGTACATATGTGAAGCAATTTTTGTACTCGCCTTATTGCATCTGCCAACCTTATTCTATGGCCAGAAGAGGGGCACTTTCTCTTAGTTAGTTTCTTATTCATTATTCTTTCACATATTGTCCTTAGTACAGCCTTTTAGGCTTTAAAGGCTGTTTGTAACTGAGTGTAGGGGTATATTGTGTCCAAAATATGAGTGCAGTCAGTCAGAAAGAAATTAGAATAAAATTATGTAAGAAGATAGCGTTCTTCAAAATGGCTAAATATATTCTAACGATAACTTATGGAGATTGATGGGATAACTTTCAAGTTCATTATAGTTTCAGTCTTATTTGCCCAATTAAAAAGATGGAAATCTCTCTTAATGGATGCAGTGACATATGGATTGTGCTTTCCCATCTTTCCAACTTCTTACTATGGGTTTGCAAAGTGTACTCTCTCCTAGCTGATCCTTAGTAGAGCATCCTCAGTCTACTGGGGCATTTCACTAGGATGTTTTAATAGCTTACATCATACATTTCCTTGAGTTTTCCTATAATTGCAATATATGCAAACTCGCAAAATTAGGGTCTTAAAGAATTGAGAAACAATTATGCTTAAACTTAAGTTTTGGTCCATGCCGCTGATTTTATAATCTGATGTTAAGTGATGCTGGTTTTCTTATTTGATATTGCATTTTCATTGATGGAAATGTATTAACTGTAAAATCCTGGAAGGTTAGTGTATCTATTTCATCTTGTGGTGAAAATGACTTACTGTTTACAAAAACCTGACACATATTATAGAAAATATAAAGAATCTAATTTTTAGGATGCATTATATGAAAAAGCACTAAAATGATGAAAATGTCAGACTGTTCTTGCAGCAAGCAGTAGTGATGAAAACTTTCGGAAGATTATTGAGACTGGACCTATGTACAGGCGCATACGAGAAGGACTACAGTCCACTGGAGAATTAAAAGAAGAAAATAAGTCTTGTAGCTTTTCCATCAATGAAGTGATAAATAGTGAACAGGCAGGAGAATGCATAAACAGAGGTAAAGAGGCATCTGGAGATTCCGATGATTTGGCAACTTCAAATGGAGCTTCTACATCAAAGTCAATTCTTTCCTCAGAAATGCAAAGAGATTCTCGTGATGAATCTGCAGTTCCTAAACGGGAATTGCCTTTTTCGGCAATAAACTGCACTGATCAGTCTCACACAGAAAAAGAAGCTATGGGCTATGTTGATCCTGAAATACAGAAGGCTTTGGACGTTCTAGACAATGCTATTGCATTTGCCCAGTCACATTTGCATGTCGCTACATCCTTGAATCAAGCTAAAAACTCTATTACAACTTCCGAACCCAACTTGCCAAAAGTAACCTCCGAACCCATCTTGCCAAAAGTGTTAAGCGATCCATTGCCTGATCAATTACATAATGGTAACACAGAAGCTCAATCTCTTCCTAGGAGGAAAATATCAGAAAAGCTGCGTAAGATTGATAGTGATGATGAAGCTGCCAATAACTACTACAAGCACGAGACGAATAATAGCCTTGCAAATGAAATAAGTAAAATGGAAAACCATGTTTCAAGAAGTGCGAAAGTGAAATCGAAGAAAGTTTATTGTTTCCGATTTCTCCGTCTCTGAAAATGCAGGGGGATGTGCTGGTAACCTATTTGTGGTAAATCTCAGTCCAACACTTGAGGAAAGATCTACTGGTAATGTAAGAGGGTTATGTTTTCAAATTTTTTACCTTATTATATAAAGGTGAAAATSTGTTTATACATTGAGGAATATGATATTGTTCAGCTCTTGAAAATGCCATTATTATGTGGACTGAGATATTCTTTGGATCTTCTATGTCATAAAAGATGTACCCATCGAAGGTTTTGGGGGCTTCAAAAGTAAACTTCCTGAATAATTTTTTCAATTTTTACTTGGACTGAGATATTCTTTGGATCTTCTATGTCATAAAAGCTGTACCCATCGAAGGTTTTGGGGGCTTCAAAAGTAAACTTCCTGAATAATTTTTTCAATTTTTACTCAAAGAGCGGTTGCATAAAGTTTTTGTAGCACGAAGTTTGTTCTATTTTGTACATCTTTTATTTTTACTAATTACAACATTTGGAATTACGTCCATTTTACAACGTTGGAAACTTAATCTAAGCCAAGGCATTCTCTCACTGAAAAAAATGTCTTCTTTTGGTTTTATATCAGTGAATGCCCTGTTTTTCAAGGGAGATAGGTAAACAGTATGGAATGGATTTCTAAGCTGCTATATCCCTGCAGTTATTGAAGCTCTGTTGCGTGGGTAAACTCTCCTGCCCTGCTCTGAAGATCCTGCCATCCTTAGCAAGCAAATTGAATTGAAAGATAAGACTGAATGCACAAAGTAGCGAGATGCATTCCTACCTGCAATTATCAAGATAAATTTGCATTTACTTCATATGGGGGAATTTCTAGGGTGTCGATCTAGTTGTACAATAACTCCCTCAAGGAGGTGCAATCATTTCCCTTTGATAAAATAAATCGGGGTGGGAATAAAATCATGATAGATTAATGGATTGATAGGATTCCTTAACCAAATGGAGGGAGGTCACGCAACATGGAGAGGGCCCCAAGGGCTAGCACGCTTGTCAAGACTTCTTTCCATTGATTTTTTTACAAGAGGTAGCACCATAACTCCATCATTTTTGATGCAGATTTCCATGTTGGTGAGCCAATTCACAACCTGGTTGGCTAACCTCTTTGCATGTTCAAACTTGCATGTTTCAAAATTTCTCATGGTATTCGTAATCCATATGGTTTTGCTAGCCATCTTCTCGAAGGGGTGTTGATTTTTTCCATTTAGATGGTCTACATCATTTTGAATAACCTTTGCAAGTGATTTTCTTTAATCAAAGCTTTAGTGATGCCCATTACTAAGGATTACAATTCAACGTGGTTGGTTAACATGTTTTCAAAGAAACTTTGAGAAATTGAAATGGTATTCCCTTGAGCATTTCTAAAGACCCCAGAAACTCCAAAGAGACTTGAGTTGTTGTTGAAGACATTTTTAAAATTGAATTTTAACCACCCTTTTGTTGGGGAAAGGGGACTCCAAACATTGTTGGTTGTTCATATCACCTAAATCATACTCTTTAGTGGACCAATTGTTATGAATGAGAGTTGAAAATTTGAGAAGATTCATCCTATGGCTCATTACCACTTAATTCTTTCTTGCACCTAAATCTTACTATTTTTACAATTACTATTTTAATCATCCTCCAATATTGCTTTTTAACCACTCTTTACTATAGAAATTTCCAATGCAAAATTGCTTTCTTAGATTTTAATGCAAAACAGAAATTTTACATCTTTGACGAGAGGTTTCCCAGATCTTAACTCTGTGAATTTTCAGTCCTAGCGCTGTTGTGAAATAGATGTATAAAACAACAGCAGAAAATAGTACAATATTTCACTTTCTAATAGCCAATCTTCTAAGCAATCCAAGGAGAAACGATACCATACTATCTTGTTAAGTTTCAGCTCTCTAGGGCAACTTATCCCACATAAACCAGATCTGAAAATTCACTTTTACAACAGTTATAATAACAGTAAAACAATAGGTATATCAGCAGAAAAACAACCCTCAAATTCCTCAGTAATGATGTCAAATCACTCAACAAATTGTCCTTATACTTATGCCAAATCATCAAGACATTTATAGTTGTAAATAACAATGCATGAAGAGCATATATGACTGAAATTCATATATGGAAATTGCACATGTTTTGGACAGCTGAAAACTTCATTAATATGCTAAAGAGGATATTCAAGTACATACCATAGCCCTCTCTCAAGGCCAGTACAAACCGACTTACTCTCCAAAACCCTATCAAGGGAAAACAAGAAAACCCTAGCTCAACCAAGGAGCTCCAACATGCAAGAATCACTCTAACAAGTCCTCCAAAGAAAAACATCATCTTCTTATCTTCTTCTCCAACAAATACACCTAGGTTTTTATCACAAAACCCTAATCTCAAGTCTCCGAGGGATAAACCTTAACTCTAGACTTCCAAAATGCTCCAAGATACTCCAAGAAGAACATTAAACCCTAACAACTACAAAAGAGAGAGAGAGAGAGAGAGAGAGAGAGGACTATTGGGCACTCCTCTCTTGGTCACATCTCAACATGAGTGAATACAAGATGAATGCATGTGATATATGAATGATCATACCCAATGTCTCCTCCACAAGAGTAAACCCCATTCACAAGAGCAAACTCCAAACCAAGACGTCCTCTTTCCCTTCCATAGCTTCTCCTAGGGTTTCCTCATGAACTCATGAACCCTAACAAATCACTCCAAGGAGACAAGTAAAAAGAGAAGAGTCCAATGATGATAATGAATGAGGACCCTCTCCTTCCTCTATATATATGAGAGGTAAGGGAGGCCAAAAATAGAATGCGGGCCTAAGCCTTTACAAGAAACCTACAATGAACACTTGTAGGCCAACACAAGTGAAGTGGTCCACTCCAAGTTACATGTGTCATGCTCTAAGGTGATGTTGTACACAATAAAGGCTCCAAGATAATGTAGCTACACAATGTATGCCCACATCTCTCCATCACAATCGTCCATGGACTCTATCGATCCTCCTAAGCAATGTACTCCATTGGGTTAACTTCCCCTTGCAAGAACATTGTCACAGCCGAGGCATCCTTAAGCCAACTCCAAGCCTCCAAATAGGAATTCAAGTAACTCCATACTATCTAGGGTCTGATGCCCTCCTTCAAGATGCACAACGCTCCTCTTAAGTAGGGTGTTCTCCAAGCAAGTGAACTCTCTATGTGGCCACAATGAAGGGCATCCACCAAATTGTCAAGAGAACTCCAACACCTAAGAGAAGAATACCAAACCAACACCTAACCAAGGTCAAGCAATCAATGAACAAGTTGTCTCCACCATGCAAATCCATCATGGACCATCTCCCATGTGCAAATCCATCTCGGATCATCCAAGGGCTTAACATGCACCATGTACCCCAAATGTCATGAAACACCCCAAAACAAAACATGGTGTAAACACTTTCGAAGTAACCCTGAAAGATAAGATTTACCATAAAATATCTTCTTGTTTCATACTTTCCAAAGAAAACACAAAAGACAAACTAAGAGATAAAGACCATACCTAGTTTAGAGTTGAACTTTTCATGGAGT
>ML833981.1:33527-44233 GCA_009831015.1 Picea engelmannii | reverse complement strand
TTGAATTTAATTGCATTTGAGAATGGGAGAATAGATATGGTAAGAGGGTAAGAGTTCCACAATAGTTTTACATTTCTCTATTAATGGAAAACAAACATATGAATGTGTAGAATAAAATTAAACAAAATATGTATCCAAAATTTCCCTAGCTAGACTTGAGGGTGAAAAATTGAAGTGAAAGAACAAATCTTTAGTGTTTTCTATTTCTATATATCAATAAGGGTTGATATCTCATTTCAAATTACTTCTCCATTGCATCCATGTCTATGAGTATGAGATGAAGATCAATTTAAACTTGTTCTTAAGAAGTGTTGACCGATCATTTTCCACTCATTGAATGAATATTTTCTATTATAAATTCCTAAAATATACCAAAACAAAAATTTATATAGAAAAGTCTAACACCCTTCTTCATTTTGACCCTAATGATTTACTTTCTGAAACTTTTTGCTAGGCCTTTACTTGCATAGATGATACTTATGATAAAATTAGATATATTGGAAAGATATTTAAGGAATGACATTGTAGAAAATCATATATGTGTGAAATCTAGTACTGAAGTGAAAATATATAGGTAGAAGGGTTGGCCCTCCCTTATAGTATCTTCTAAGAAGTGTCATCCAACCATTCTTTGTGAAAATGAAAATGATGCTAAGAGTACATATATTTTAGTTATATGTTTGAAATTGTATAAGGATATGTTTTTATTAAATGTTTTATTGAAGTGACAATATATACAAAGGGACATTAATCCCTTCTCATAGCACCAGTTCATGAAAGAATATTTTTTCAACTTCCTAGTGCATTGAATTATGATTATATTTTGAGAAGTGTTGGTTGGTCTTTAATAATGAAGATGATAATGACACTCATACTATGTATATTTTAATGTTATTCAAGGAATGTGTAATAACCCGTCTTGGTGTTACTCAAATGACATTTTTTTCTTTAAAATTAAAACACAACAATTTAACCTAAGCCAATTCAAACAAAATATAAACTCAACAAATGCATAATATAAGGAAGGTATATCAAGTGTTGGGACAATATCTTCGGGATTAGTTTTGGGAACTACCAAGGAGAAAATCGCGTGACCAAAGTGACAAGTCATCCAAGGACCAACGAGCGCAAAATAAGGAAAGAGAGTTGGCGCACTTTCGCATGCAAGGATCAACACATGCAAAACAAGGAACACCACTGGAAATTGTTAGTATTTTTGGGTTCATCCATATAATATAAGACCCATTGTAATTGTATAGATTTGTAAAGTTTTTGGGATAAAGGGAGAGTGACAAAGAGATAGAGGGATATGGAGATAGATAATTAGTAGGTGAATATGAGAATGACAAGGTCATTTTATATGTGTCGGGATGTTGGGTATGTCTGAGACATGATGTATGAGCGCAATGTGCAACTTTTGTAATGGATTTTCTTAATAATATAATAATAAGCCAGTCATTGTGGACATATACCATCTTGGGTGAACCACGTTAATCATGGTGTCAATGTGTTATGGTGTGTTTGGTGTTTTGTTTATTGTGTTCATGATATAAGGAATCATGAACAAATTCAAAGTAGAATGGTTATAAGGACTGCCTCACATCCCTTCATCAATGCGGAAATTTGGTTTCTACAGTTTCCATAGATACCTTAGATGAGACTTCACCTACTTGTCGGTCATGGCGAAAGGGACGATATCTGAGGTTTTTGTTGGAAAATTCACATTGAACCCTGGGTCTTCCCACTATGCACCAACACCAATATATCACAATGGATACAACAATTTAATCAATATAAAAATTTAAACATGATGAAAAATACTCGTACTCCTTAGCTCATTGAACTCTAAGTGTTGAACCAAATAGTGTTGTAGAATATCATGATTCAATCATCAATCAAAGGGGGGAATCATACACGAGGATTGATTTTTCATTGGTCCAATGCAACTACCTTCATAGGTATTTCCCACAGAGCAGGGCTAAATCTTAACGAGGTGAGAAAATATACGACACAAATTACCTCTCTACAACTAATTAACAGTTCTTAAATGATTATCATAGATCATACTCCCAACTGATCAACCTCAATGTGATGAAGATGCTCCTTTTCTGCAACACCCCCAAAAACCCTCAAGGTATGGTGTGTAGGGGCCTTACTACCACCCTTTACCCTAGCGATCACTACTACACTCAATAGTGGCACCCCTTTGCAAGGATCTTACTACTATCGTTTCCCTTGGTGCACATAGGCACACTTGACAGTGGAATCCCAAGGGCCCAAGAAGAATAGTACAAGTATATAGGCACAAACTAATACTTACTACTCCATTAATGGCCAATACACTCCTATATTCTTAGTCCACTTAGAAAAGGTTATAAAAACCATAAATTTCTCTACATTTTACATAATTCAAATGACAAGTTCTTGTGCAAAAAACTGGTAAACTCTTAAAACATTTCCTCAAGAACCAAAAAACATGGAGGTGCATCAATAAGGATGTTATTTGGGAAAAATAAAAAAATATCAACCACATTGTATAAGAGTAACAATTCTAAATAAACAATTAACAAGGAAATGTTAATGTTCATCACAATCTCACAAATCACATAAAAATGTAGGTCTAACATAATCATTCATCAATAGAAACAATCAATGAGGTGATGATGAGTCTAGAATACCATCTCATAAAATCAAACCAAACCCTAGGTTGTTACAATCCTCCCCCGTTAACAAATGCTATGACTTGGAGCCATGTCATTATCAAACAAATGATGATAAATATTTTTGATTTCTTATTCCAATTCCCAATTGTTGTCATCTTTTAAGTGGTGTCACTAGTAGCAATTAACCTAATTTGTTACCACCTTATGCAAATTATCCTCCTTATTGATGATTATTACTAGAGGCTCGATGGAAAATTATTTGGTTTTCTTCATCGATATAGCATCAAAGTCCAACACATGACTAGGGTTAGGCACATATTTTTAAGAGGGGATACATTAAAAACATCATGAATTTTTACATTCAGTGGTGAGGCTAGTTTGTAAGAAACAACACACATGTCCATAACATCTCAATGCTAGTTCCTTCCATTTTCAAGGCATAAAGAACTCATTTTTGTCTTAACTCTAAGATACAAGTTGTCTTTGACCTTAAATATTCATTCTGATCTCCTTTTATCTGCAAAGTTCATTTGTTATTCATAAGAAATATTTGTTTTTTCTTAACTTGTTTCACTATATTCTCCACTTTTTTCAAGGTGTTCTTCTCTTGAGTCGGTTGTTCTTCTAGATTATCCAAATTAATAGGGGATTTGCAGTTCCACATGCATAAGATTGAAAATGAAAAATTTCTTAATGGAATGATGGTATCCATTATTATTAGAAAATTGTAGTAAAGATAGGTAGTCTTCCTAGCTTCTTGGTTGGTTGATCACATATATCTTTAGCATGAACGCTAGACTTCTATTGACTCTTTAAAACTTACCATCTATCTTAGAGTGGTAAGTTGTACTGAAACTTAATTTATTGTGTAGGTCATGAAACAATATTTGTCATAAATTAGAGGTAAACTTTCAGTCATGATCTATAATAATTACTTTTGGTACACCATGCAGTCTCCCTATTTCTCAGATGAATATGTGGGTTATATCGCACACCCATTGATTATCATTTAATGGAATGAAGTGGAATATATTCATTAGTTGGTCACATTTCAATCAAATACCATCAATATCAATTCATTTCCCTTGCAGGTGTTGGGTAAACTCGAGATGAAATCCATATAGGTATTTCTTCCCACTTCCAAGATGGCATATCCAAGGGATTAAATTTTATCACTACATGTTGATGTTCTACTTTTATTTGTTGGCATTCCAAATACCAAGATACATAGACAATAACATGTGATTTTAAACTGGCAAAATAGTATAGTAGCTTCATAATTTGATATGTCCCTTGGTATCTTGGGTATCTAGAATAAGTAGTGTTGTGTGCTTCATGTAATACTAGTCTTCTTAGGTCCTTGTGATCTAGTTAATAAACTTAGTTCCTCCAAAGAAACACCCATTCTTCACCTAGATGATAATCATCATACTTTTTGACTTTTTTTTCTACCCAATCTTTCCTCTTTAATAATGCTTATCGTATTTTTTGATATCAATTATCCTCTTTGGATCACATCTAAATTATTATACTTAAGTATAACTAATGTTGTTATATTGTACATATATTCCATCTCCAACTCAAGGCACACGACGCTAAATTCTGTTTTCCTCTTATATGAAGTAAGTGATAGTGGTAATCGGTCAAAAATTCCACCCAACACGACTACCTAGCATTCAATTGTGGTTGACACTAAAAATATTTCAATTTCTCATTGTTTATCCATAGTTGAATTTTCTTGTCAATTATGTAGTGAATCCATGCCTTCAAGTCATGTACTAATGAAAGGAGCTCCAGATCACCAGTCATATACTTATGTTCATGAAAAATCAACTTCTTTGACTCCTAGCTCACTACTCTTCCTTCTCACATGAGTGATCCCTTAATGTCTTCCTTACTCACATGTATGCATACCAGGAAACCTTGTCAAAATTAGGAAGTATTTATATGGGTACAAATATGAGGAGCTCTTTAGTTGATGAAATCTCTCTTCATGAAAGGTTGTATAGAGAAAATTAAATTCATTACCGTACAACTTTGACAATGGGCCTACCATCCTCAATGACCCTTTAATGAACCTTTCATAGTAGAATGTCAATCCCATGAAACATTTACCTCAATTGTATT
The DNA here is from genome assembly GCA_009831015.1 of Picea engelmannii. NCBI lineage: Eukaryota > Viridiplantae > Streptophyta > Pinopsida > Pinales > Pinaceae > Picea > Picea engelmannii. The sequence goes on along the minus strand of ML833981.1, from coordinate 39,443 downwards.
CCATAGGGTTTGCCAACTAGATATGGCTTCTATCTTCTAGAGGTCCACCTTTAGTACTCATTAATATATTATGTGGCCTAGATAAACTTCCTTTTTGATCGACTCACACTTGCTTAAATTAGCATACAACAAGTGCTCCTGCAACTTCTGCAGTACTCACTAAAGATGCTTGTGATGATCTCCCTCATTATTACAATATATATGAATATATCATCAATGACTACCAGCACAAACTTATCAAGACTCTTTCAAAATACATCATTCATCAACCTTATGAACATGATTTTTGGGGCATTTCCAATCCAAAAGGTAAAACCAAGAACCCATAATTCCCATATCAAGTTACGAAGGCATCCTTTGGTATGTCAACTTCATCAACTTTGATTTGTTAATAAACCAATATTAAATCCAACTTGGGGAATACATTTTCTCTTCCAAGATGATTAAATAGATCATCAATATTGGGTAAAGGATACGTTTTTTTTTTTTTTTTATGGTTACCTTATTCAACATTATGTAATCAATGCACATTCATAATGTTCCATCTTTCTTCTTGACCAGCAACATAGGAGTTCCCCAAGGCAAGGCTATTAGGATATGAATCACTTATCCAATAATTCTTGTAGTTTCAACTTAAGCTCACCTAGCTCATTAGTTCCCAATATGTAATGTGCCTTTGGTATAAGTGGTTTCTCTAGAAATTAGATTTATCTTATAACTCACTTCCTTCATTGGTGGAAACCCTGGTAATTCTTCTAGGAATACATCTAAAAATTATATGATGTGGGTTGTTGTTCTTTTATGATTGATTCATCTACAACTTTAGCAACATATATGAATTATTCTTTACATCCTTTTTGCACACTATGCTTGGCCTACATGGCTTATATCGGGATATTTTTTAGGAGTGAAATTTCGCTAATTGGCTATTTTTTGGTCATTTTCTAAAAAAATATATCATAAATTAGTCATTTTCCATTTAAATTTTTTCTTTTTTTTACATAAATATGATTAAGCTAATAATATTCCCCATAATTTACAAATTTTAATAGTAAATTATATGCTTTTTGTTGAATATTCACCAACATAGCTATATGTAGGATTTTTTCAAACCGAAAGAGTTGCCTATAATACGATACATAGGTATAATATTTGAATCCTTGAAAAATATCTTGGTTGAGATTTGTTTGACTCCTATGAAATTATTTCCTCCTCTAATGTTTCTAATTACCCTCTCATTGTCCACACATTCAATTTTCTTCTCATAATAGTGTACATTATCTTTATAGAGTTCCAACTAACCTTGTCCTATTATTCCATCATAAGCTCATGTTGATCTACAAGATTGTTTCATGGTATTTAAGATAACATCATGAGGATAAACTCCCCCCCTTTTGTTAAAGACGTAGTAATCCCCTATTTGTATGAAGAATGTATCTAATGTTCTTGGAATGGACTATCAAATGCGAGAATGCTAAATAACAAACCCAGACTTATTTATTTCTTTAGTTTTTATACAAAATGGTTCTTGATAAACATATTTCTTCTTGAGTGCGACATCTTCTTGGAAATGGACCAAGAAAGTTTTTAACAATAAAAATATAAATAAATTCTACAATATAAAAATAATATGTGTTCATGTTCATTATAAAATCCCTCTTAAACATATGCAAGAATAATATACAACCATATTTTCTCACAAGAAAAAGAGGAGTGAAGTCATAGAACTTTAAATGAGTATTACATTTAAAAGTGAAAATAATATGATGAGCACACTCCAAAAATATCATACTCATAAATCTCAAAGTTTGAGAAATCATTAAAGTTATGCCATGAAATAGTTATCTGGAGAGTTCAATAGATAAAAGATATTTCACATTACAAATCATTTTAGTAAACCAATTAACTAATGCTCAGAAATAGAGTCTCCCAAATGTAAGAACTAAACCTCCATGAATTAATTAGACAACCTTGAATTATATTATCAATCATATACATGGCTTTAAAATAATCATATTGATATTTTTAGGTAGAGGTATGGAAGAATAAAAGAAAAACACACAAAAACTCAACCTTATGTTCAGTCTTAGACATACAAACATAAATCCTTGACATAAATTACGTTGCAGAAGAAGAAGCAAAAAAATGGACATCTATACTTGCAGATGAGAAAGTTGGTTGCATAATGAAGGTTGTACAATGTTATTCTACTGATGTAACCACTTATTTGGTGGTTCTCTTCTCTTTTTTAAATATTCTCCCAATGCTTCTTTGAAATTGTTTTCCCTAGCAATTAGCGTTTATGTTTTTAGAAGTTTCTCACATGATTCTTATTTTCGAAATAAAGAGTAGATCCATTTAATAAATGTTTTATTAAATACTTTTTAATTAATTGGTTCATTGATATTTGTGCCTCCAAGTGGGACCCACTTTACCTTCTTATAAAATTTATTTAATAAACTTTTATTTCCAAACTTTGAAGGTGACTTCCTAAAAGTTGTTGAATGTCTTTTAATTTTGTGAGCATGACAAGTGACTTCTCAGTGATGGAAACTATTTTAGAAATAATTTTTACTATTCTAGATCTCCATTGAGCCAACTTGAGCTAAATGTGGAGGTCTGAATATTAACTTATAGGCTTGAGAAGTCGAGGCTCCAAATAAATTTCCTAGAAATATATGAAAATAGGGTTTTCTGTTCCTTTAATTTCTTGAAATATTATGGCCAAATTCATCCATTGAGACCTATCCCATTTTCTTCCTTGTTAAATTATATTTCCAAAGAGGTATCATCCGCGCCGTTGAAAGGTCTCCCTCTAGTTCAAGGCCCCTCCTTCAAAGAGGTAGCTTCACGACAACCCTTCGGTCTTCATGCAACAACTCATGAGGGTGCCTCTCGTCAGGGTCGCACATCCGGGCTACATGCAGCAGTACCTGAAGCTCCAACAGTCTCAATACAAATGCCTTAGGAAGCCCTAAATCATGCTTGACATTACGGCAAACATGCTTTGGTCTGCAGGTTTAATGGATTTTGGCCTAATCTTTCAGATCTTCTCTCCTAGATCTCTTCCGACTGGTACCCTCTTTTAGATGGAGAAGTCACTACTTGCCCCTATGCAAAGGGGTTCTTTGTGGTAGTTTTTGAATCTACAAGCGATAGAGACAAGGTGTTTAATTCCAGACCGTGGTTCGGGGGAAGAGCATGTCTTTCCATGCAACTATGGACCCCTTCTTTTGATCCTTCCATGGACTATATCTCTTTAGTTCCTGTCTGGGTCAGATTTCCATATTTACCCCTGCACTTCTGGGGGGATGCATCTCTTCAATCCATTGGCAATGGCCTCGGCAAGTTCCCGTGCAAAATCCCGGATTCCAAACCATCCTTCTCTACCTTCACATGAATCTGTGTAGAAATGTACTTCACCAAAGGCTTCCCAGCTGAAATAATTCTTTAGGGAAAGGACTACTCAAGGAACCAAAAACTTGATTATGAGAATCTCAGTTTCAGGTGTAGGAACTGCTTTGCAACGGGGCATATAGCTCGAAACTGTGAAAAACTACCCGGGAAATAAAGGGCACCCAAGATCCAAAGACCCACCTGGTGGACAGGAGCTCAATTGGAGTTGCACGTTGAAAGCAAGGCCCATGGAAAGGCAAAAGAAGCAGAAGATGAAGCCGAAATCAAAGACCCCGATAAAGGGGATGCTCAGGCAGAAGCCAGTCCCAAGTCGTCAATCCAGCCAGACCCCCAGAACTCAAGCTGGGCTGATCTAGCTGACGAGGAAGATCCTCTAGGCCCGACATAAAATCACTCTCAGGACCAAATCATGGAATGGCGGACGGTGTCGAAAAAGAAAAAAAATTCCAAGCTAGAAATGATGTATTAACATAAAGCCGCTCTGGATCGCTAAAATAGTTTTGGCTCCCAAACTTTGTCGTATGTTAAGATCTTTAGGCATTTGGTTTCCTTCTTATAATAAACTAGTTTTGATGTACCGAACCCAATGGCATGCCCAATATTTTTAATATAAAAATCTTCTAACCGTTTCTATAAAAAAAAAACTATATGTGGGATGGAGATGGCATATCTTGGGAATATGAGCTCTGTTTTAGATTCTGTAAAGTGTTGAATAGAGTTGAGACATAGGGTTATTTCGTGAGAAGATAGAAATAAACAATTTCCTTCTTTTAATATATTTTCTTCTTTATATTTTGTTTCAAAAAAAATATATCTATGTTATATTTTCATTATGAAGAATGACAGAAATGAAGTTGATTGGAAACTTGTTGGGTTTTCACGATCAACAGTTGAAGATTAGTTAGGACTTTCCAAGTTCGAAGAAAAAAAACATTGGTGTCTATTGATAAGTGAAAACACATCAACAAATCCCAATTCCACCTCATGGAAGATATTCCACTACTCTGTCCCCCTAATTATACCATGCATCCATCAATTACTTGGTTGATCCACTTCTTAGCAACATTTTCCATATATACCTTCCAAGGGTCTTGGAGATTCTCGGTGCTTACCTTACATTTTTCCACCACTACAAGAGATATGAAACTATGGTACTTATAATGTTCATCAAGAAGGTGAAGGTTTGGTTGGAAATAATACATATGGCTTGGATCATGGAGGCTTACTACTCTACTTGTTGGTTATGCACTATTGCATAAATATTTCCTCTGATTGCATTTCTTATAGTTTCCTTCTGTTCCAAGTGGTTCATGACTTCTTTTGCTTGGTTCTTACATTTTGTGCATTTGTAGGATTTGTTCCAATATTATCCACATTGAAAACATTCAACTCCAAAATACATTATTCTTGTATTTCCATGAGGTTTGTCATGTTTCTTGGACTCATGTACCAAGGCTAGATTGAAGCTTTTTGGATGATACTTTTCAATCATATCCATGTGATCACCACATAGTTTATTCCTGCGTGTTATACCTAACAAGATCTTCAGCATGAATATTCTAACTTTATCTCTAACATGGTCCCCAATTCCTCAAATAATTCTCCCAAATAAAGACTCTTTACTAAGTTGAATGGAATGTGTGTCTTCCTCCACAAACTTGTATGAATACTCTTCCTCTATCATACTACCCTTCTTCACTGAGTAATACTCATCTTCTTTCTTCTAATAGTACACCTCACTAAGCTACTTCTCATGAAAGTGTGTTCTAAACCAATCCCAAAATAAGTGCTCTTAATCACTTTTTCCTTTCATTTGATATGGTCCCACCATAGGTTTACATCAATGGTAAACTAATTGCTAGAAAACATGGTCTTTTACAAAGGGTTGAAATAATACAACATAATATGCCTTTCAATGTTCATTAAATAGGATTTGGCCTCATTGCCTCTTATGATGATCCCAATGAAAGTGGCAGAATTATAATTCCTTGGTTCATAACCGAGCTTGTGACACATAAGTAACTTGTTTTGATTGGGTTATTATTCCTTTGATGGTATATTACCTTGATTCTCTATCTTGGATCCCAAATACTCTAGCATACCCTTGATTTATCAAAGGTAGGAGGATTTCCCATTAGCATCACTCTTTATAGTATGCACTTCATGGGCCAACTACTCATGGATCTAGTGGAAACTAAGGGGAGCATGACCTCAACTAGCCTTGCTAGTCATACATTGTGTTTATGAACTAAAAGTGGTCATACACAATTCTACCTTAAATATAGTAGGGTTCACAAGTTGTTAGTGAGGGTTTTGAGTGTTGGTGCAAGTGTAATACCATTCTATATCTATCACTCCTAAATGAAATCAATATGGGGTTTTCATACATTCCAATGATGTTGATTCAATATATGTACTAGATCACTTGTATTGCATCTAAAGTGGAATGGGATAAATCTCAACTCCTCTATCATTTCACAAAATTATGGTCAAATTATA
>ML833980.1:96266-122248 GCA_009831015.1 Picea engelmannii | reverse complement strand
ACAATCCAATTTAAACATAAAATTCCAAACACTTACAAAAGTGAATGAATAAACAATATATAAAATACAAGCAATTTCAAAATACAACCAATAAATGTATAAAATTTATGTTTGTCACTAAGGACGTAAACAATCATTGTAATTTAGTAGGCTATATTCCAACAATAAATTAGATCTACATATCAATAAAGCTTTCGATTGATAATTATGCGACAATATATTCGATACATAAAATATCATTGAATTAAAGTCAAACACTTAACATTCGTTGACGTTAGAAAAAGGGCTTGACAAAGGCTTCGAATTCGTAGGGACAAGGTGGGTTTCGAAACCCTAGGGTGGACCTTTGAGGCATGGGCACAAGAAGTGAGTAGCCATTAAATGTATTTATTGTATTGAGAACATTTGGTTGTTGTTGGGGTTGGTATATCCCTAGGTTCAAATATTGGGCTATTATCTAGACGTGAGGCAAAACAATGGAATGTATAGATTGGCATTGATCTCAATATAGGATATGTGAACAAGCTTTGTTTGTAGAATATAGTTTTATGTTGCTAAGAGAAAATAAAAATAAATAAATAAATGTAATATATTTAGATTTTTTTTAATTAAAAATATAAAAATAGACTTTTTTTTAATTGAATATATAAAATTTAGAGATAGAATATTTTATTTTTTTTAAATTATAGAAAAAATCAAATTAAATAAAAATATTTAATGAAAACTTAAACTTTAAATGTTTGTTAAAGTAATTCAAAGAATTATCCAATTTGAAGTAATGGTTTTTATCATACTCAATAAAATGGTACATTGAAAAAGGGAAATTGTTCGTTTTTCCATACAATTAAATTGTATATGTTAATTGGATTAGCTAATTACATTCACCAAATAACCCCTGCAACTTGAGCGTAATTAAATGGTTACGATCAATTATTTCAGTGGGGATTTATTTTTTTACTAAAACAAATAGATTTTTTTATTAAAAAAGAGCTATGGTTGCACCGAATAGCTTGATAATACAAAATTTAATAAGGTGGATCAAAACCTGTAGTTCTTTCCTCCTCCCATCGAATAACTTGTGGGGAGAAGAAGACAAGCTTTCTTACAAATATTTTTTTTTGTCATATTCCTAAGTACAAGGATAAACTCTTACAAATTGATTACATAATAGAATGCAGAAACAACACATAATTGCCTAACTAAACACAAAAGAAGAACATTATTTTTTACTAGATTGGAGTACAATCCCTCCCTTAAATAGTAAGTCCAAAGAGATCCGATATCCCAAAGAAAGATTTAGTTTTGTCTCTTTTTTGCATCTTTCCTGATTAGATTTCCTTCCCCTAGTAAGGGGAGGGGAAGAAAGAGGGACTTTCTTCAAAGCTCTAGAGTATGATGGGAATTCAAAAGCCTCATGGAAATGAACCTTATGCATTAAAGTATTTTCTCTTTCTACTTCCTTCTATGCTTCCTTCTCTTCCTCTGCTTCTTCTTCTTATTTCCCTATTTGTGTAAAAGTGTCTTGATTTACATGAGACTTGGATGGATCTGCTCCACCTTCAAGATTGCTCGATCCAAATTTAGGATCTTCCAATGGAGCAGTCCCTGGATTTCCTATAGTCTTGAATGAATTTGTTCTTCCCTTGAGCTGTTCTTCTTGTTTTTTCCCTTCTAAATCATCTTTCGATTTCAAATCAACTACTCCAAGGGATTTAAATATGTTGCTAGATGGAATAGACAAACTGTTATGAGATTTATTCATTTCTTGTGGCCCCTTGGACTACAAATTTATGTGCCTTCTAGTTACCTGCTTAAAAGAGCCATTCTCCTTTTCATTGGATGGAATCAATGGCTACTTTGAAGGGGGGTAAACCTCTTGATTTCTTGGGAAACTCTTTGCAAAGTGCCCATACTCATGACAAGTTTTACACTTGAAAGGTAGTTGTAGTCTAGGGCTTGCAAGTGGCTCTAACTTTCCATGTTGATTTGCACCACCTTTGGGAGGCCCTTCTCAAAGTCTACTTTTGATCTAGGTAAAAATCAATGGCCACCCATCTATTCCACTGACTCAAAACAGAGGTTTCCACCTTGGCAGTTTGTCTACAATTTTTCAGGTCCTAAACTTCTGGGGCCATTTTGAGGCCCTAAACAACGTTTTTTTGGGCCCATCACGGTCACACAATAAGATTTAGCCAAAGTGTGACAACAAAATTTGTAGTCCTCGGATAGACCTTTCAAATGAGCTATTGTGCGCCCCAAACAAAGATCTTATGCAAAAGTTACGCCCTTAGGAAGTTGACGTACCGACTACCCCCATCAGGGCCCGCAAACCTTTTGGCGTTTCATCTTCTGGGGTTAGGGTTTGGATTTTATTTATGTTAAAAATGCCTCTAGAGCCTCATTGTAAACATCATCATCTTCTTGTGAATGAACGTAGCCATCACAATTCTTCTCAGAGATAAGTTGCCACCATTCTAGCGAGTCATTCACTCTGTAATTTTACAGTTTCTATACATTCTCTCATTAATAAAAATTTTGCGTTACTATATTTCTGTGTTTATTGCAATATCTCTGTATATTTCATTGTTATATCTCTTCCTTCATCTGTTTTCAAAATAATCTGGTTCCGTGGTATCAGAGAAGGCTACTCAATTTCGTTTCTTAGTGCATGTCCTCGACGAGGTCAAGGTATAGAGAGTTGGGTCTCGAGCTAGTTTCTCTTGAGGACAAACACTCTCGCCATCCCAAACAACCTCCCATGGTGGAAGAGAAGAGGAACGAGGGAGCAAAAGATCACATCAAGTTGTTGTTGGTGGAAGCCCTCGCACAACAGAGGAACGAGATGTTGGAGAATTTTCCCCAAATCCTTTAACGATTGCCAAAAATAACAGACATGACTTCGTCAAGTAGTTTCTTTGGAGACACTGCCCCATTCAAGGTACAAATTAATTTTGATATTTATGTATTTGAAGTTCAAATTGATGTGTATGATTTGGAAAAATGGTTAAATTTGCTAGAAGGTTATCTCTCTGTTCACAATTTTTTCGACACAGAAAAAATCACCTTTGTGCTCCTTAAATCTCTCCCCCATGTCAAACATTGGTGGGAAACTTACTGGGAGAAAAATTCCATAGAGGAGTCTGGAATATTTGGGGCCAAGCCCACTTGAGATTTTTTTATGGTTGCGTTCAAGGAGCAATATTACCTTGTGGGAAACTATGATGACTAGTAAATGAGATGGACCATCCTGCATCAAAAGCGGGAGCAAATAGTGTCAGAGTTCACAAATATCTTCCATACCTTGTGCACCAAGCTGGGTATCAAAGACTCTGAGCGAAATCTGGTTCTGAAATACCGTGGGGTTCTACAAAGGTACATCCAAACTGAAATTGATTTTCTCGACATCTCATCACTAAGAGTCGCTTATAGATATGTTGTCAAAATCGAGCAGAAATTTAAGCAGCAAAATAAGCAGGAATTTGGGTCTGAAAATCCGCAACAACCAAAGTATGGTAAAGGCAGCCCTAACTCACAGAACAATCAACCTCAAGATAACCAGTCCAAGCCATAGGAAAATAAGGGTAACGAGAAGATGAAGAAGGACATTGGGAAGTGGTGCGAGTTCCACAAAATCCCTTGGCACAACACCAATGAATGTTGCTCAAAAAAGTCATTGGTGACCAAGATCAAAGAAATAGAACCAAACCCTGACTCAGACTCTGATTCAGACAATAATAAAAGGAGACAAATCATTTATGCAAAACCCACTGCTACTGTCACGACCGTAACAATCCAACCAAAAGAACCATAGGATATTGAGGAGGGGGAGCACATTTTCCATTCACGGATGTGGGTGTGTTGTGAGGGAAATCTCCTTACGGACTAGCAAATAGGGCTAGACTTTGCATGCAGATATGACCTATAGAAAATCTACTTTCTACCCTTGTCCCCAGACTTAAATCCCATTTATTTTCAGTAAATGTATGGCTAGATCAACCTACCTCTTTCTGGGCGTTTGATGTCGATCCCTTGTCGCACTTGATCACTTGTTCGCAGTTCTCCTTTCCAATGTTGACCTGCATACAAGACAAGCAACGACTACACATGCATCTTACCTATAGACTAATGGGTTAGAGATTCAAACATGTACTTAAAAAATTATGAATAACTCATGAATTGGGATGGGAAAATCATTTTCTTTATTATTTTGAATGAGTCAACTTACAAAAAATTGAGACCGGCCACCGCTCCACGAACCTGATCCTAGGCTCCTCTTCAACTGTCCTCCAACGTCTTTGCTTTGTATCTCTTCTGGCACAAGGAAGGCTAAAGGGTTGGGACAATGGGAATATGCAAATGGGAAGAGTTTCTTTGCTATATTTTTCCTTCTCCAAATGGGACCACTAGCCCTTCTTTTATAGGCTAGAAGAAGCTAGGTATTTGGACGAACCCTCGGCCATGCATGGCCGAGAGTTTCAGTTAACTCACCCAGAGCTGTGTGTTCCGTCAACAACTTTCATTTTTTCGTGCTTTTGTCGGTCCACGCGGGTTGTTTTAGGTTAGCTAGTGTGTACATGTGTGCAGTAATGGAGTAGGGAACGTGGGCCCTCATAAGAGAGGTTTTTTAAAGAGTTGCTCAGCAATGCTTTGGCAAAGAAGGGATCTGAGATGGCCTGATGCCAAGTAAGCATGTATGGTGCAATTTAAGGTTACAACAGATGCCCCTAATGTGTGAGGTTAGAAGAGCATCTGATGGCCGAAATACATTACCAATCTTTACTGATGTGTCGAACGATTGAGCCCAAGGATCAGGAATCAGGAGGCGTCGTCTGCAAAATAACAAATGTCTCACCGAGGTGGGCATACCCATGCTTAGGATAAAATAGAATCATGGCTACCAATCAAATACACTGTAGATCCATGTCATATAACTATATAAAGAGTAGCCGTGAACAATACACAGCGGAGCTACATCTTGAAATCAAAAAGATATACATATAGAGTATCCATCTTCTAGAAGCTAATACGACCTGATGGTTGGAGATGAGGTCTTCAGAGCTCGAGCAACTACTTCAAAATCTTCAAAACTCAGGTAGGAGTGTAATATGATTGTACGACTGCACTACCTAGAGGTCTTTGACGGCTCATCGGTCATGGAATTGATGATCAGACTGAAGGCTTCATTGATTTCGAACAAGGACTTGATTGGACATTCAGGATGGTCGGGTATGAGGGAAAGAGACAAATTGCAGAGGGGCCAACTCAGGCTTGGTGACAAACTTCCCTTGGACAATAGCACGACAAATGATGAGACTCAGGTAGCATGGAATTAATCATAAGTCTACGAAGCAAGGGGCAATGAAAACTCTCCATATGTTTGGAAGGATAACCAAATGGTGGAGGACACAACTCTATATAGCGAGAACATCTTCCTAAGGTCGTACTACATCCCATAGTTTGATGAACAAACTGACAGATGTGCTTTATCCAAGGGTGACTCATTATGCTGCCAATAAAGAAAATACTTTTTCCTTCCTCTTTTTGGGATATATTTGATTTTTATGTCTTTTTCAATAATTTTGGGAAAAAGAATAAATGAATATTACGTTACAATGGAGGAACGAGTGTTGCAAACATACAAGTTCAAGGCACAAGAACAAGACTGATGTTCTAGTATAATGATACTCAGGAAAAATCCTCCGGGGGCCAAGGGTGTTAAGACGCAGAAGCAAACTGTTACAAGGCTGACGTATAAGGTATGCAACTGCGGTTAACAAAACACACAATGGTAACGTCCTACGATGTAAGTTTAACAAGCCTAGAGAAGGTAAGCTCAGTGGTTTTTCATATTTAGAGAGTCTGAAAAAACATAAAAGGAGACTCCATTGGGGTACCTTTTTCGAAGATAGTCTAGTTGATTCAATAAGGGTTTAACTAGCACCGACAAGACGTCTATTCAAAACCATTTTAACAAGTGTGACAAGGACAAGATCACTCGACCATTTTTTCATTTTTAAGGAGTCTAAAAAAATCTTAACTATGGACTTCACCGGGAATGTTCTTCTAAACCAATTTAACGAGTGTGAAAGAATAAGTTCACTCGACGATCTTTTCAATTTTAGGGAGTCTGAAAAGAGCTTAACTATGGACTTCGTGGGGGTTCCTTCTTCGTAAGTTTAGTCCCTCGGGCTCGAAAAAGGGATAAAATTATACCTGAGAGTACGCTTCTATAGAGCTGAAGTTCCATAGAGTATACCTTTATTCGTACAGTTGACCATCCAAACCGAAAAAGGGGTAAACTACTATCAGACAGACGTGACTTCAAATTTCAGTTTAATGAGCGTGAAAGGTCACAAGATCTCTCGACAATATTTTCATATTTAGAGGGTCTGAAAAGGGCTTAAAAGAAGACCCGTTATTTTTTGGGAGTCTTGAGGGTGAGTTCAAGAGTGAAGAAGAATCATGAAAATGAGGCTCAAACTCGTATTCAGGAAAAACTACAAGGACTCCTGAGCCTACAATGTTTTAGAGACAGCATGAATACCATAATACAACCAGGATCTACCTAGGGCATCCATGTTCCGGTAAGCTCTACCACCAAGTTGCGACACTTCTAAAGCAAAGATGATGGTTCTGTGTCACAACCTGATGGGATCGATCCTATGGTAAAGGAAAAAGACAACGAGATACAAAAATCAGGGTAGAAACCTAACCTATATGTTCCAGTTGATCGTCGAAAAAAATTTCCATGGACCGTCAAAAAATACTCAAAACTCAAAAAAAATTGTCCCAATACTCGATCGAATCCCTTCTATGCAACTCCTGAATCACTCTAAATGTTTTTTGGTATAAAGAAAATGATAAGGGAGGCCAAAAAAGTGACAAAAAGAGGCCAAAAAGTCTATAAATAGAAGCTAGCAGCTCATTATCACCATTGTTGATTTGGAAATTGACTCTGGAGCTAAAAAACCCCCTTTGATTAAAGTGGTGATCCCGGGAGCTACAGTGGATGAAACGAACTTCTGTCTGGACCAAGTAAGTACAAACTCCCTTATCTTGCATTTATGTCTTTATTTATGTATTGTGTTTCATTTTTTAGGGGGGCGTCGACCTTTAAAAATTCGGCCCTAGGTCCACGCAGGCTTTCTCAGGACAGGTCGCATGTACATTAAGGCAGAGTAAACTATGCACATGTGTACACGTGATTGTCGCCATTACAACACGCGTGGGCCCCCTTTTTGAATGAAAAGACTTCAAAAGCAAGGGTTAACCCTCCTGAACCTTGTTGTTTTGCAGGATGTATGTCCATTGGAGAGAAAGATAGCATGAAGAGGTGAATGAGTTGGTCAGGGAAGACCCCAATGGTGTGGCTACTTTGATGCAATGTGGGTTACTCAAATTTTTTCTATGTCCTTTCATGCGGGCACAACCTAGGCTACTGAATGCCTTGGTTGACTATTGGCATCCGGATGCAGAGACATTCATGTTAGAGGGGCAGTCACTGGTGCCCACGGTCGAGGACATTTACTTTTTGACTGGCCTCTCTAGGAGAGGGGAACCAGTTAATTTCCAGACTTTTCCTGTGGGGCCGCATAACATAGCGGAATTGATAGGTCTATACTGTGCAGCTGATACAGACCGCTCAAGCACGCAGGTGCCCATAAGAAAGATCACTAACTTATTGCTACAGGCAATAGTATTTCTTATCGGGCGGATTAATGGTTCTACAGCTCTACATCAGGCGTCCCGTGCAGAGATGAACTGTGCAGTCCAATGCTTAAATGCACAAGTTTTTTATTGGAGTACCACTTTACTTGAGTGTATGAAGAGGCAATTGACAGATTGTCGTTTGCAGACACATAGGAACTTCGAGTTCGGGACCATTCTGTGTTCGTTCTTTTTTGAGAGAGTTATGAGTTTTAGTCCTCGAGTAGTGGTACAAAGACATCATGCCTCTCTTACTGATGTGTGTAGATGGGCAGTACTACTACCACGACAGGGTGGTGGAAGGACCAATGAGTCCTTCGATGATGACTTTTTTGCATGGTTGTCACGACAGATCCCGGTTATAGAGGACTACCCCTATGTTGGGATTGATTTTTTGAGAGACCCGGAGATACCAGTACCTCCTAGTGAGGATCAAGGGGAAATGGGTAAGTCTCCACCTTTGTAGTTTTTTTGTTGTATATGTAATTTTTGTGTTGCTTTGTTATATATATCATTTTTTTGTTATGCCAGATTTTTTGACAAATATGGGTTCATTGTGTGCAGATGTGGGACCAGTGCGACCCACTGACTATGCGAGGAACAGGCGTCGTCCTTGGCCAGGGGCCGCACCTGCCGCCACAGGGGGACCAGCAGTAGCAGGAGATATTCCAGTCGGGGAGGCTGAGAGGGTATTGAGACAGGTCGAGTGTAACTTTACTGCGCTCACTCGCACAGTCCCGATGGCAGAGATTGAGGACCTGCCACCATCTATGCAGCCTCATGTAGTGGGGGCACCACGGATGTGGGTCCGGTTGTTTCGGCATTTAGCCAATGCTGTGGATCAGTATAATAGGGCCCACAGGCCTTGACTTTAGCTAGACATTTTGATGTGCCACGAGCAGTACTTGTATATATTTTTTGAGGGCATAAGCCTTGTGACTCGTTACTGGTCCTATTTTTGAGGTGCTTGCGTCCATCTATGTACTCTGATTAATTTATGATATTATATATGGTTTTTTGGTCTTTTGTGTGTGATGGATCATGTGTGCAAAAATGTATGTACATGCTTATGTTAATGTTCTTTCATATGTGTGCAAGATGCCAATCTAAAATTTGATTAGCTAGAGTATCTGTAACTTGGTTTAATCTCCTAGGAACATGAAAATATGTAATATAATCAAAGTTTCGTTCTAAGAGATGTACCCTAAGGAATCGTAGGTGTAAAGTTGGATCATGAACCCGGTACACTCTGTTTAACTGAGACACAACTAGTTGAGCATCTAGATAGACCCGGAGATGAGAGATACCCAATGAAAAAGCGTCACGAAGCAACTCAATAACTGCACTATACTCGGCAACATTATTTGTGGTGTCACCTAAGCATATCCCTCCGGAAGATAATAACTACCCTTGAGGTGTAAATATTACCCAAGCTATGGATGCAAGCCTCTGAGTGTGATGACTAGCACTGTCTGCATACCCAAAGAACACCTCGGAATCACTTGACATCTGCCACAGTGACGAAAGATAGTATCAACGACACGTCCATAATACTAAAAGAAACTAAAAATGTAATAGTACAAAGACTATACATATGTTACAAAAATGTACCCACAGTGACCTACCTATGAGTAATACTTCTTGAGGTAGAGCCCATTTCTAGGCTCCACCAAAGCATTCCCTTCAAAATCAACCAGACGATAAGCGCCCTTTTTTAAAACCTCTTTTATGATAAAAGATCTGAACCACATGGGTTTGAATTTTCCTACCCCCAGGGGGTCCTTATCTTGGTCATAGACCAGGACAAGGTCACCTTCAGAGAAAACCCGAGGATGAATGGACCTATCATACTGACACTTGACCTTATGCTTGTGAGCCTCATTGGCCAGGGCTGCATCACGACGCTGCTCATTGAGCTTCTCAAGGTAGACTAACTGTTCTTCAAGTGGAGAAGTGTCTGGCAATAATTGTACTGCCAACTTTAGAGACGGGATTTGACATTCGATGGGCAAGACTGCCACCAGCCCATAAACGAGTTGAAAAGGTGAGAAACCAGTTGCAGTCTTAACAGATGTTCAGTAAGCCCATAATGTCGAGTATAACATCAAATGCCAATTTGACTTGGATGAGTTGATAGTTCATTGTAGAATGGTCTTAAGAGTTTTGTTTACAGCCTCCACCTGCCCATTTGCTTGGGGGTAGTAGAGTGATGAATGTTCTTGCCGTAACCCAAGCTTTGATGTTAACTCGGTCATCATTTGGTTCTGAAAGTGACTGCCATGGTCAATGACAATCTCCCTCGGGACATTGAACCTTGCTATTATTTGATTGAATAAAAAGAGAGCTGCAGTCTCTCCATCATCTTTAAACGTTGGCATAGCTTTGACCCACTTTGTGAAGTAGTCTACAGCTACGATGATATAGCAATGCCCCCTTGTTGAAGGAGGGTTGCAAGTAGTGTAATCAATCCCCCACTTGGTGAAGGGACCAATTGTGATAACAGAAAACATGGGAGCGGGATGTGCCCTCATCTTTCGAGAGAAGATTTGGCACGGATGGCACTTCTTGACCGATTCGATACAATATTTGATAAGTGTCGACCAGAAGTAACCTGCTCGTAGAATCTTTTGGGTTGTTTCCAACCCAGACAAATGACCGCCACAAGCTCCGGTATGACAATCGTTAAGCACGATAACTACTTCCTCATGAGTGAGACGTCAACGTAGGATGCAGTCTACACCTCTCCAATACAATGTATCATTGATTATGAGATAATTCTTAGCCTTATGGCATATGCATCGATGCTCATCATGAGAAGCAGTGGTGGGGCACTTCAAAGTCTGGAGATAGATAAGTATATCTCCATACCAGGGATCCAAAGATGTGATCAAAAACATATCTCCCCGGATAGGCGATTCTTCAGGCACAACGTCACCTGACTCAACTGGAAGTTCCGAAAGAAGTTCTGCAAAGACCAGTGACTTTTTGGACTTTACTGAAATGAAGTCTACGTCAAACTCCTGGAGGATGACTATCCATCTACTAATTTTTCCGCCTATTATCCGTCATGTCAACATGTACTAGAATGGATTCATGACAACAATGACGGTGGTCTTGCGAAACAAAACATAATGACGGAACCGTTGAACAGCATGAACTACTGCCAATGCAAGTTTTTCGATGTGAGAATAATTGAGTTTCGGTCCTACGAGGCCTCGGCTTAGGTAACAGATCACGTATTCTAAGAACAAGTCATCTTTCTGAACTAAAACCATGCCAACGGATGATTCTGCTGCAGCCAGATATAATAAGAAATCTTTTTTATAGTTAGGTGGTTGGAGCAGAGGGGAAGTTGTGAGGGCATGTTTTAATGCTTCAAAAGAGCATTGAGTAGCATCGTCCCAGTAAAAGGGAACATCTTTCTTCAGTAAGCGCATAAATCCCTTGGTGATCTCGGCATAGTTGGCGATGAAGCGTCGTAAAAAGTTCGCCTTACCTTGTAGACTCTGAAGTTGAAGGATTGTGCGTGGGGGGGGGCAACTGAATTATTGCCTCAACCTTGAGAGGATCGACGATGATCCCTGTTGTTGACACTATGAAACCTAACAATCGTCCTGACGTTACGCAGAAGCTGCACTTGTTTGGATTCAAGCGAATATGAAAGTAGCGACATCGTTCAAAGATAAGTCGGAGGTGTGTGGGATGATCCGTTCTCTTGCAAGATCGAGATGCTAGATCATCTAGGTAAGCCTTGACTATATGCTTGAGGTCATGAAAAGCAAAAGACATGGCCTGCTGAAAGGTGGCTCCAGCATTTTTTAGACCAAAAGGCATCATACGATATGCGAATGTACCCCATGGATAGATGAATGTTGTTTTGTGTTGGTCTTTGGGTTTGATTTGGATTTTATTATATCCCAAAAAATCGTCCATGAAAGAAAAGGCTTCGCAACCCGCACATTCATCAATGATCTGGTTGATGAAAGGTGTGGGAAAATTATCTTTGGGACAGGCCTTGCTCAAATCACGGAAGTCAGTACATACACGAATTGTGCCTTGTTTTTAATTGACCGACACAGGGTTTGACACCCATTGGGTCAAATGGATAGGATAGATAAACCCGGATTTTAGCAATTTCTCAATGTCAAGCTTAATGGTTGTTGCTTTCTTAGGAATAACTAGACGAAGCTTTTTCCTAACCAGCTTGGCATCAGGATACGTTGTGATTTCATGTTGAACTATTTTTGGATCGATACTTGGCATTTCCTCATAAGACCATGATCCGGATTATTTTCGGTATGAAATGAGAGCGGAGATATAACACATAAATATTTAGAGATATTGCAAGAGAGACAACAATATAATAGAGATATAGCGGAAATAACAAGAGTCACAAATATACAGTAATACATGATTTCTATTAATCAAAGAAATGTACAGAGACTGTAAAAATACAGAGTGAAAGACTCGCTAGAATGGTGGCAGCTTATCTCTGATAAGAGATGTGACGCTACTCGCATTCACAAGAAGATGATTATTACAATGAAGCTCTAAGGGCCTTTTTAACATAAGTAAAATCCAAAACCCTAATCCCAGAAGATGAAAATCCAAAAGGTTTGTGGGCCTCGATGGGGGTAGTTGATACGTCAACTTCCCAGGGGCGTAACTTTTGCATACGATCTCCGTTTGGGGCGCTCGATAGCTCGTTGGAAATATCTATCCGAGAACTACAAATTTTGGGTGAGAAACAGGATCTATGATCCATGTTTCTCCCCGTTTTCTCAAAAAACATCGTTTAGGGCCTCAATATGGCCCCAGAAATTAAAAGCTGCTAAAAATAGTAAATTACCAAAATTGCCAAAAACATGTTTTGGGCCAGTTGGAGAAGGTGGGTGACCACCGATATCCACCTGGATCAATCCTCCCTCCTTAGGAAGCAATGGTCTCCATTGCGTTGAGTTCCCAGGGGAGAGGGGAAAGCGATTGCTGAATCTGAATCTTGGTGATCTGCTTGCCTTGCTGGAGAAGTGGAATTGCTTAGCTTGTTGAAGGATATCACGAACCTTTGGCTAGAAGGTTTGGACCTTTTTAACCAGTCTGGCTATTTTAGATGATTGTGTGCAGAAGAAATCTTGGTGCTTTGCTGCAACCTTGTCGACCTTCTTCTGGTGGATAGAAGGTGCTTGGGCCGAGACTGTAATGGTTGCAATATCCTTTTGTTCCCCTTTTGAACGGATTGTGGAGAAGATGAATTTGTAGTATGAGATACTACCTTGCAGCATTGTTTAGGTGGGGTAGTAGTTGGAACTACCTCTGGTATCCTGTAGAGATGACCCCCCAGAGTAATAATGACACTACGGGGTCGAGACTCATAGATAGCATGGAGTTTCCACATATATGGCTGACCCAAGAGAACATCACAGACATCTAGTGGGGCAACATCACATAATACCTCATCCTTGAAGGGTTGGATGCCATATGACAATTGACACTGCTGGCTGACACGAAGATCTCATCCTTGGCGAAGCCACCCAATGTTGTATGGCTGCGGGTGTGGTGTTGTCAACAATCCCAACTGTTTGATGACCTCTGCTGAGATGAGATTCTTCTGGCTTCCGCTATCAACAATAAAATGCAGCGGGGTCCCCTTCACCCACATCTGTGAATGAAAAAGGCGCTCCCCCTCTTTTGGATATGTTGTTTCTTCTGGTTGAATTGTTGTGGTTGCGACAATAGCAGTGGGGCCTGTGTCGATGATCTGTCTTTTACCAGTATTTTCATAATCAGATTTTGAATCAAGGTTTGGCTCCTTGTCTTTGATCTTGGCCACCAATGACTGTTTTGAGCGACATTCATCAGTGTTGTTCCAAAGGCTTTTGTTGAAATCACACCATTTTCCGGTGTCCTTCTTTTTCTTCCCGTGACCCTTATTTTCCTGTGTCTTAGACTGGTTTTCAGGAAGCTGTTTGTTAGGGTCGTATTTATCATACTTTTGATGTTGCGGATTTGCAGGCCCAAAATCTCGTTTGTTTTGGTGCTTAAATTTCTGCTCGATTTTAACGGCATATCGATAAGCAGCACCGAGTGATGAGATGTCCAGAATATCCATTTCTGTTTGGATGTATCTGTGTAGAGCCCCACGGTATTTCAAAACCAAATGTCTCTTAGAGTCTTTGATACCCAGCTTGGTGTGCAAGGTATGGAAGGTATTGGTGAACTCTAGAACTTCTTGGCCCCTCTCTTGCCACAGTGTGGTCCATCTATTGTACTGGTCCTCATAGTTGCCAATAGGGTAGTATTGTTCTTTTACCGCGTCCACAAAAAAATCCCAGGTGGGCTCGGCCCCATATATTCCAGACTCCTCTATGGAACTCTGCTCCCAGTAAGTTTCCCACCAATGTTTGACATGGGGGAGAGCCTTAAGGAGTGCGAAGGTGATCTTTTCCTTGTCGGAAAAATTATGAACAGAGAAATATCCTTCTAGCAGATTTAACCATTTATCTAGGGCATCTGCATCTATTTGACCTTCAAATATGGAAATATCAAAATTAACCTGTACCTTGAAAGGCGAGGTTCCTCCAAAGTGGCCGCTTGATGAAGATGCGCCTGATGCTATCGGGAGGCATTGAAGGATGTGGGAAAAATTCTCCATCATTTCGTCCCTCTGTCGCGTGAGAGCTTGCTCAAGCAACAGACTGATAGGATCGTCTGCTCTGTCATTTTTTTTTTCTTCCTCCATTGAGGGTTTCTTGGGTGTGCGAGAGAAATTGTCCTCAAGAGAGACAAGCTCGAGACCCACCTTGCTATACTCGTACCTCGTCGGGGACATGCACTGAAAAACGATCAAGAGAAGCCTTCTCTGATACCACTAATCCGGATTATTTTCGGTATAAAATGAGAGTGGAGATATAACACATAAATATTTAGAGATATTGCAAGAGAGAGAACAATATAATAGAGATATAGCGGAAATAACAAGAGTCACAAATATACAGTAATACACGATTTTCGTTAATCAAAGAAATGTACAAAGACTGTAAAAATATAGAGTGAAAGACTCGCTAGAATGGTGGCAGCTTATCTCTGAGAAGAGATGTGACGGCTACTCGCATTCGCAAGAATATGATTATTACAATGAGGCTCTAAGGGCCTTTTTAACATAAGTAAAATCCAAAACCCTCACCCCAGAAGATGAAAAGCCAAAAGGTTTGTGGGCCCCGATGGGGGTAGTTGATACATCAACTTCCTAAGGGCGTAACTTTTGCATACGATCTTCGTTTGGGGTGCTTGATAGCTCGTTGGAAAGATCTATCCGAGAACTACAAATTTTGGGTGAGAAACATGATATATGATCCATGTTGCTCCCGATTTTCTCAAAAAACATCATTTAGGGCTTCAAAATGGCCCCAGAAGTTAAAAATTGCTAAAAATAGTAAATTACCAAAATTGCCAAAAACATGTTTTGGGCCAGTTGGAGAAGGTGGGTGGCCACCGATATCCACCTAGATTAGACCAGGAAAAAACGTTGTGGAATTCTTTAAAAAGATCAATGTATATTTGAATCTCTTCGGGGAAGCAGTGTGCTCCAACGAAAACATTCTCCATGACGCCAGGGTTTCAAAGGATATTGATCGGTAAGGTTTCAATGATAGTTGTCATATTACCCTCAGCATAAACCTCATGTGTAGCTAAGGGATTAATAGGACAAGAACGATCTCTCGTCATAGTCACGGTGAATTCTCCCGCTTCAATTCAGCTTAACTCTGGGAGGAAGTATGATCTGTGATGAAGATCATCCCAGGGTTTATCCAGACTAGTCATTGCTTCAATTATTGATTCATCAGAGGGAAAGACTAAGTCTAATGAATTGGTGTGAGCGAGAGAACCCTGAGCCCAAATAGGCTCTAGAAGTGGATCTGATTCTTGTGCAGGAGCTGGATCAGTGTGGGCTAAAGTTTGTTGGACTAAGGAGTGCACTACTTCAGCTGCGGACAAGAGCATGGACATGCCCGGATGCCCTGTCCCATCCATCGTGGCCAATGGGGAAGGAAGTGTCCACGGATCATCAAAGTAAGTCATGCAGAACAACGAAACTTGAAAAATCCCAACCTTATGGTGATTGGATATAACCTTGATATTGCCTTGAGGGGGCGGGTAATCGAAGGTACCCATCAAAGATGGGCACAAACCAACCCCTACGTTGACGACACCTGGTTGAGGATTATCAATCATCGGGACTGTGGATGCCCCCAAAGCAGGGTCAGGTCTAGAGAAGGACAATTGATCAATGGTCACTATCCAACCTTCGTGTGGAAACAACAAGACCTAGAAAACTGTAGCAACCACAGCTTGCATGGCATAAGTCCAAATCCTTCCTAACAAGAGGTTATAGTTGAGGGGAGCATTGACTACCTCTACTTCGACACACATGGTCTTCCCTCCTAACTGCATAGGGAAAGAAGGAACGATACCATGTGGTTGGAACAAACGACTGTCGAAAGCAGTGAGGAGAGTAGGTGATGGAGACAAAATGAGTTGGCCAACGGCTTTCCAACATGCCAACGACATAACGCATGTCGAGGCGCCCTCATCAACCACCGTGTGAAAGATATTCCGAGTAAAAAAATTTGTGGGATAAGCCACTACTATCTAAAACACTACATGGTAAGGAAGACGAGGTTTTAAGTCAGTTGTATCCAGCATAATTGTACCCGAATTACAAGTCTCGATAGATCCTAAAGCGGTTAACAAAGCTTTCCTCTGGGAAGGGCAGCTTTGGAGGACCTCCAAAGCGGACATCGCACAAGGGGTTTGTGATAAATCTTCCACCACAGAGTAGTTCTGGGCGTCCCTTGCGTTTGGGTTATGAGAAGATTTTTTGAATGCGCCTTTGGGAATGCGTGTCATTGTTTCGCCCAACGTCTTCTCAATCTGTAGAGGAAGAGATGGGAGTTCAGCTTCTTTACCCTTCTCAGAAGTGCTCGATTTACTATAGGCATGCGCTCTAGTCGATATAAAAGCATCACCCCTCACCATATATACGTTCACGGATGCGGGGTTGTTCATAGGTGGACAGGGTTCTTGGCTGCCCCCTTCGGTGCTTACAGAGGCTTGGGTTAGATTTTTCCCATGTTGAAATGGATTGGTTAACAAAGCAGGCTATTGCTGCGTCACAAACTTTTGGGCTTCTGCAAGCCGAGGACATAGATGGGTCGGGTGGTCTTCCACGCACAAGTTGCACGGATACCTCGCCTTTCGTTTCTCAGTGTTTTCCTCACCATCATTATCGATATGTTTTTTATCCCCCTTACCCTTCTTTCATTGTTTTTTCTTTCCTTCAGGCTGTTGGGTGGCCTTTGGGTTAGTCGATTGCACTGTGTGTACCTCCGACGTTTTGGTAGGGGGAGCAGCCAAAGTAGTGGTTTGGCTAGCCACTGTGTGTTGTATAGATAACTGCTACAATTCATTCGTCAATTTCTCAGTGGGCTTTGTTTGTGCTGAACCAACAATTCCATCGGCATGTGGTCCAGCTCTCTGTCTAGTTTTATCAAGGATTGAGCATGGTGCATCTGGCAAGATGTTGTATAATAAACTAGAATGAGAATATATGAGCTCAAATTGTTGATCCCTCATGATGGTGTCTTCTTCGGAGAATACTCTCGATGTCGCGACGTCTTTGGATAATTGCGGGACCAAAGACTTAAGGAACCACTCAAGTAGAAATGTTGGTCGGACTAGCACCTTTATTAGACTCTTCCAGCGTCTCCATTCTCGGATGTGATCAAAGATATGGTCTGTTGTTGTCTGTTCGAAATTGGCCAGCATCTCTATGCTAGCGTCGTATCTCATAGGTAACTGAAAATGGTTTAGGAAAGCCATTGCCAGCTCATTAAAGGAAGAGTATCTTGAGCGATCGAGCTCAATGTACCATTTCGCGGCACTCCCAATGAGAGTATGTTGAAACAATTTCAACTGTACAGAGTCATCTTTCAATGAGTTAGATGAGCACCAAAGATGGAAGGTAGTCACATGATCTCATGGATCTTCATTAGGCTTGGCTTCGAACTTTGGAATGTCTGAAGGCAACTTCGTCGGCATAGGAAGCCAACGCAGATCGTGACAAATAGGGTCATTCAACAACCTTGTCAAATCTGGCAAGTGCAAAGTCACCAGGAAGGGTAGTTTGGGTTGTTGATGATAACCTGGGAAAAAGGGGCCTGGAGTTTGACTGGCACCAAGTTGCCAGGAAAAGTTTGGCTGCTGGACCGGATTCTAGTAGAAACCATGGCCCTGGCCAACATATGGATTTTGCATATGTGGAGACATCATTGGCTGATTTCCCAAATAGGACATAGATGGTTGGGCATGCATTATATTCAAAGGACTCTGGGAAGGGTTGCCCCATGTCAGTCTCGTGGGGATATGCATAGTAGTTTGTCCGGGGTTCCATTGATTATGGAAAGAATTACCTCAGATCGACATTTTAGATGAGGGAACGGATCCCTGCCAAGAATTCCAAGGCCCTGATGCGGAAGAAGTTCCTAGGTTTTCCCCCTGTGCACGAATAGTACCCTGCACAGGAATAGATTGTCCAAAACTGGGATTGCCCCCAGTCGGGAAGGCGGCCGACGAGAAGGCGTTGTTACCAAACATTCTGGCCAAAGAAAACGGTGTCAAACCTACTGGCATATTATGCAAAGGTGGTCCTTGACTCCCCGCTCCAAATAAACTATGGTGTATAGGTTGTCCGGCGGATTGTTGATGCGAGCCACTGAATGAAGCGGACGAAAGAGGTATATGACCTCCTCCGTAAGGGAAATCATTAAAAGGAGTAGGAGTACCCCCCATGTGACCTTATAGAGGAGTGCTAGAGCTCCCTGCCCCTAGACCTAAAGTCTGTAAAGTGGAGTAGGAAAGTACAGGACTTGTACCCGAACTACGCATCTCGTATGAAAACGGAGGGCCTGTCGCACTTGGTGTGAAAGGGCTTGTGGCCACTGCCAAAGATGAGATCAGACCACTGTGTGATGTAGAAGCGGTCAAGACCATGGTGGCTCGGACTGGTGATGATGGGTTAGGAGGTGAAAACTCTCCTGTGGTGACAACCGTAGTGGGAATTGAAGAATTCCCAGAAGGAGTAACAATGTTTGTTTCCATTGTTGTGTGCAACATTGTCTGGCACTCGTAAAATTGAACTGGTACGATGAAAGGTGCCAAGAAATCAGTGGTTGGGGTTTCAACTGGGCCAAGAGTGTTCGCTTCAAGGTCCAAAACAGTCGATTCCTCCGGATGTTGGTCGGGCACAATTGCTTGTAACCCGGTCGCTTCAAAAGACCCTTGTTGGTATAGCTTTCTCCTTAATGGTGGTGGGGGTGGCTTCAGTGTAACCGGCGGCAAGCCAAGAAGCCTTCATGACTGGCGGAGCTCGTGATCCTCCACTATGTGAGAAGATTAAAGGCACTCTAGGGTAGTCTAAACGTTCAAAAGTAACACACACTAAAAAAAATCCCTAGAAGCTAAGACAAGCAAACACTAAATTAATTGGAAGAACAGTTACAACAACCAACACTAGAGCAACTTACCGGTGCAAGTGCAACTCGAACACGGAAGCACCCTCCGGGTATACTCTTCAAAGCGTGGCCCGATGTCTGTCCTAGGTACCACGGTATACCCCCGCAGTCACCTGTGTATGCCCCTAAAAAATATAGGCAACTAGGTTGCTAGCGCGCGAACAGTCACCAGGTGGGTACAGTTGAAAGTCGGGTAGACCACAATGAGCAGGGTATCGAGCTTGAAACTTTTCAAGGGTATCGAAAGAAAGTGGTCTGGAAGACAACTGAGGACCTCAAACGGATTCGAGATCCACGAAGCCCCGTGGCAGATGCAATCGACGAAATGCCAAACAAGCCCTCTATATGTGTTCTCCACTACGTTTGGTCCAGCTTTGGAGGCGTTATCTCCACTACCTTTCTGCACACGACCTCATGTTTATCCCCTGTGTTAGAGGGGGGTCTCAGATAAATTCCACGATACTAGACTTAGACACTCCCTAACTCAGACTCCAATGTTTGATTTTAAATGGCCTTGAAGAGTTTCCTCTCCAACCTAATCCAAGGCCCTAATCCCAAACTAGTTGGTTAACCCTACAAACATAAAAGTCTAATAAATTTTAGATTTAGCGTTAATTTTATGGCTTTGTCTTATGTCAAGGGGTATTAGAGTGAAACTGATGACGTGTAACAGACGAAAGCAAAAATGAATAAAAAAGATGGAAACAAAAAACTTTTACTTAATGGAAAATTTCAACAACTTTTCAAAATATTTTTTTTTCTTAATTTTCTAAGATTTTGGACAGCAAACTCAAAAGAAATTTCACTTGACTACAAACTACTTATGATCTAAGTAAACTGCAAAAACTTATGAAATAAACGACTTTTCCCTGGCTAATAATGTAGAAACACACTCTTCAACCAAACAAGAAAATGAAAAGAGATTTTTTTTTTATTTAAATGCTTGATAAAGCAAAAAGGAAAAATACCAACAAGAAAAAACCAAGAAACAAAATTCTGGCCTAATCGCAAATCGCAAAGAATCACTTCAAAAAATCACACACTAGCAACTTTAAAAATGACTCTCACACTTGTCTAAAAACCCTAAAAAAAATAATTTATGACAACTTTTAAATGAGAAAAAGTTAGCTAAGGGTAAGATTAATCCAAAGCTACTGACTAATGAGACAGAGATTCAAATACCTGAGAGGTATAATTCTCATCAAGGGAAAGGATGACTGCCTTACCCTCAACAAAAGCTATCCTACAAAAGCATGCTACTGATAATCCAACAACAAGCGTGTGAACGCGAGCTGTATAGAGACAGAGGGTGTGTACACGTTGGCTAACCTTGTACAGGCTGCGTGTATCTCTAAACTCTGAGAAAAAATAAAAAACAGACAGCCCAAACTAGGAAGAGACCACTAATATTGATAACCAGAATCCCTTGAAGGCTTGGACACTCTTTTTAACAGAAAAAGAAAACAATGTAAGGAAAAATTTGTAAAACAAACCAATCTGAAACAAGACTGCAAACAACCAAGACTTAAAAACAATCCCAGAAAACCCCTGAGAATGTTTGATTCTGACAGGGAAGAGGATGATTGCCTCAAAAATTCTCTGAACTCTACACGCTACTGCTACTTTTTCAGCTAGCATCCACACGCAGGTTGTAAGAGAGTAGGGCGCGGGTACATGTGTCCAGACCTTATGAAGGACGCGTGTACCTATGTGGGTCTCGAAAAAACACAGTCGAGCAAATCAGAGACAACTGGTATGGGAAACCAGACTCTCTACTAGCTCAGAATTTACAGAAACTAAAAAACAAAAATAGGCAAGAAAAACCAGTTGTTTTCTAAAAACTACCCAAAAAATAAAATTCCAGGAACCCTAGAGATCTTCCCAGTATGGTCGCCAATTCTGTTGTGAGGAAAATCTCCTTACAAACTAGTAAATAGGGTTAGACTTTGCACGCAGATATGACCTATAGAAAATCTACTTTCTACCCTCGTCCCCAGACTTAAATCCCATTTCTTTTCAGTAAATGTATGGCTAGATCAACCTACCTCATTCCAAGCGTTCGATGTCGATCCCTTGTCGCACTTGATCACTTGTTCGCATTTCTCCTTTCCAATGTTGACTTGCATACAAGACAAGCAATGATTGCACATGCATCTTACCTATAGACTAACGGGTTAGAGGTTCAAACATGTACTTAACAAATTATGAATAACTCATGAATTGGGACGGGAAAAACATTTTATTTATTACTTTGAATGAGTCAACTTACAAAAAATTGAGACCGACCACCGCTCCGCGAACCTGATCCTGGGCTCCTCTTCAACTGTCCTCCAACGTCTTTGCTTCGTATCTCTTTTGGCACAAGGAAGGCTAAAGGGTTGGGACAATGAAAATATGCAAATGGACAGAGTTTCTTTGCTATATTTTTCCTTCTCCAAATGGGACCCCTAGCCCTTCTTTTATAGGCTAGAAGAAGCTAGGTATTTGGACAAACCCTTGGCGATGGATAGCTAGGAGTTTCAGTTAACCCACCCAGAGCTATGTGTTTCGTCGACAAATTTTCTTTTTTCATGCTTTTGTCGGTCCACGCAGGCTATTTTAGGTCAGCTAGCGTGTACACACGTGCAGTAATGGAGTAGGGTGTGTGGGCCCTCATAAGAGAGGTTTTTTAAAGAGTTGCTCAACAGTGTTTTGACAAAGAAGGGATCTGAGATGGCCTGATGTCAGGTAAGCATGTATGGTGCAATTTAGGGTTATAATAGGGTGAAGGGGACCGTGTTGCATTTTATTGTTGATAGCAGAAGCCAGAAGAACCTGATCTCAGTAGATTTCATCAAGCAATTGGATTTGTTGACAACACCACACCCACAACCATACAACATAGGATGGCTTCGCGAGGGTCTAGATCTTTGTGTCATCCAACAATGTCCCTTGTCATACATTATCAATCCCTTTAAGGATGAGGTATTGTGTGATGCTACCCCACTAGAAGTTTGTGATGTTCTGTTAGGTCAACCATATATGTGGAAGTGTCATGTTGTTTATGAGTCTCAACCCCATAGCATCATTTTTACTCTGGGGGGTCAGCCCTACAGGATACTAGAGGTATGGAATACTATACCGAAAAAATAGTGCTGCAAAGTAATCTCTCATACCAGAAAGTTTAGCCTCTTCACAACCTGGTTAGAAGAGGACACTGCAACCACTGTAACCTCAGCCCAATACCCTTCTATCCAGTAGAAGCAACTCAACAAGATTGTAGAAGAGCACCCAATATATTCCTACTACACCTACGAGGGTGCTTCCACACTGCCCAGTCAAACCAAGTTATGATAAATCCCTTCATGTTGCATCTTCACCGATAGAGTCCTCCCACACTCTGACAGATCATGCAGCTAGATTGGTTAAACAAATCCAACCCGTCCAACAAGAGGTTCATAAAAGCCTTCAACAAGCTAAGCAAGAGAACTTCTTCAACAAGGCAAGAAACTCACCAAGGTTCATATTCAACAAAAGCTTCCTCGATGACTTCACGTAATGAAGACCATTACTTCCTAAGAGGAGAGGATTGATCCAGGTGGAAATCGGTGGCCACCCACCTATTCCACTAGCTCAAAATGGGGGTTTCCACCTTGACTATTTTTCTACAACTTTTCAGGTCCTAAACTTTTGGGGTCATTTTCAGGCCCTAAACAATGTTTTTTGGGCCTACCGCAGTCACATTGTAGGCTTTATCCAGAGTGTGATGGAAAAATGTGTAGTCCTCGGATAGACCTTTCAAATGCGCTATCGTGCGCCCCAAACAAAGATTGTATGCAAAAGTTACACCCTTGGGAAGTTGACGTACCAACTACCCCCATCAGAGACCGCAAACATTTTGACGTTTCATATTCCAAATTTAGGGATTTGGATTTTCTTTATGTTAAAAAAGGCTCTAAAGCCTCATTGTAAACATCGTCTTCTTGCGAATGAGCATAGCCATCACATATCTTCTCAAAGATAAGCTGCCACCATTCTAGCGAGTCATTCACTCTGTAATTTTACAGTTTATGTACATTCTCTCATTAATTAAAATTGTGCATTACTGTATTTCTGTGTTTATTGCAATATCTTTGTATATTTCATTGTTATATCTCTACCTTCATTTCGTTCTCAAAATAATTCGGATCAACTTTTACGCAAATTCTAGCATAAGAATATAAGTTTCCTTTTGGCTCTGCAATGATTGAGAAATTGACGAATCTTTTCTCCAATGGCTTTAAGAGAGGAATCATCCCAAAACATTGAAGGGAGATGAGGAAACCTTACCCACACAGGGGTTGTATAATTCTCTAGTTCTGGGTCAAAATTGAGGGAGCGATGGGAAATATACATTCCCTCGAATCCATAAAAGAAGGTCCCAATATAAAGATCACATCTTGTTCCTTGTTATTTGTTGGCCCTTGGTTATCGAAGCAAGCGAAGATCAAGGAAGAAAAGGAAAAATGTGAACTGCACAGAAGACACAGTGACTGTTACTAGGTCAAAGTGAGCAAAAGAGTAGAAAAGACGGAGTGAAGTAAAAGGAAGCAAACCGTTGGACAAGGAGATCGAGAATGACAGATCAGCAAGGAAGAAGGATCACAGACAACTCAACAAGTGGAAAAAACCACCGTTGGATGCTTTGGAGCATCGTGCGAGAAGGAAGGAAAGATAGGTTGGTGAAGCCCTAAAAATGCGAGACAAGTTGACCTAGGGTTTTAAACACCTAGGGTTTTGGTATCTAGGGTTTTGACACCTATGTTTCGACCTAAGGATGCCGGTGAGCTATTGTAATGTATACATAAAGGTCAAGAGGACCCGGGTTGGGTTGTCGATGTTTTCATTGTTGTTGCTATTGTTGTCACTATATTTCTAGTTTACCATTGGCATGAGAGATTATTGTTGTGTGAGAGAGAAGTGCTAAGTGTGAGAGCCTTCTGGTATTGTAATATCTCCAGCTGGGTGCGGAGATCAAGTCCTGCAACTAGGTGCGCAGGAAGGGGAGAGACAAAGAGGAGAAGAAAGAAGATCTGCTAGCTAAGAGCGCAGACAAGAACTGTATGTTTCATCCTAATATATTAAAGCACAGTTATGTGGACGTAGCCCTAGAGAGAGGGTGAACCACGTATATCTTGTGTCGTATGTATGATTGGTTTTATGTTCTTTGTCATTGATATATTCCTATTGCATTACTGTGTTAGATCTGATCTATAGCTGCGTGAAGTAGATCTAAGTTGATAAGTGATATATGCATGTTGTATTGTTCTAAGTGCTAGATCCACTTGATATTCCCCTTTGTTGTAGACATCTATGTTCTGCAACCCCCCCATAGCGTCTTCGGGTGAGATTGCATCTTCTTCGCAGGTGTTGCCGAAAGGGCCAGTAGTTAGGGCTTGTTGGTGCGTTCTCGGAGCTGAACCCTGGGTCTGTCCGTGTGCCAACAAATGGTTCCATTGTCGGGACGAGAATCTTCTTGAGGGAATTTCAAGGTGGTTTCTATCAAAGACAGAGATTCAAAAGTGGATAGAGGATCAAGAAAAGGACTTCACTGAAGCCCATAACAAGAACCCTAATCCTAGTACAGAGGATTGGTTGGGAAGATATATATTTACTGATATACACGAGATTTTCTTTGGAGGAATCCATCAGGAGCTATATGAGTGGTTAGCTAGGTTAGCAGATACCTAATTTGAGATCAGATCTAGACCTCTTGTGGTTTGGATGTCGGCGTTGATCAAGAAGGTAAAGAGGGTTGATAACACTATGTCACGAGCAGTAGATCATTGGTTTGATAGCACCATTGGAGGGTACATCACCGAATTTGTTGTTGACAGAGTAGAGTCATATAGCCAAGATGAGAGATATTTCTTCAAGGGACCTAGAGGAAAATTTTTACACTTTCTAAAGTTGAGAATCAAGATGTTATTGCATGAGAAGAACATCTTAAAGATACAGTAGATTGGTCGGATTTGAAAAGGCTAATGTTCAAGAATTTGGACAATGATAGTGACATAGAGGTTGGACATACGCATAGTGGGAGGGTGTTCAGAAAAGTTCATCTTGTGAACCTGTTCAAGCAGAACTATGGGGACAAGGGTTTATATAGTGGAGAAGAGGCAGATCTGACAGACGAAGAACATTCAAAACCCATTAGGGCAGAGGAAGGGAAAGATGAAGAACCTCGCCAGGACGAGCCAGAAACTTCAGGAACTGCGCAGACTATTGAAGTAAGTACTATTAATGCTCATGTTGTTTCAACAACACTAAGAAATCAGAATAGTCAGAGTCACAAGAGTCCTCAGAGCACTGTCACTAGTAGTCCACCACATACTCAGTCAGGAACCCTAGGAATATCTATGGCAAATGAGTTGAGGCTCTCTATCTTTAGGGGATATGGATATGAAGATCCTGATCAGTGTTGGTTCCTATGTGAAGTTGTATGGAATATTAAGAATTTCACCGATGAAGTTGTTAAAAGAACTCATTTTATTACAACTCTAAGGGCTCGCGCACTAAGATGGTACATGAAGCTTGTCCAAGTACTTGCACAGCCTAAGCCACTAAATGAGATCAAGAATGCGTTGATTGCGGAGTTCAAGAAACCCAAGTCAGAGTCACAATGTATTACAGAGCTAAAAGAGATCAAGCAGAAGGTAGCCGAACCCATTTGGGAATTCGATCAGA
>ML833980.1:77931-91845 GCA_009831015.1 Picea engelmannii | reverse complement strand
GGATGGAATTGTTGTTTCATGTGAAGAGGGGGTTTCTTCAACCTTGGTTGTGACTACCAACTCTTTACTAGGTAAGCTCAAAAGATTTTTCCCTACACTATTTTCTTCTCTTACTTTGTCTTATTTAGAGTTTCTTCAAGGAGTCTATTTGGAAAATCTATGCCCAGTTTCTTCACCTTCCATTTATGAGTTACCAGTCTCCTCCTTTTCTAGTAAAGATGTTAACAAGAATTTATTGAGGACGGTTAGTGCAGGGGTTGAAAAGGAGTCTTTTGATGTTTTAATTGAGAAGGGTTCATCCTTGGGTAGTTCTTTAAGGGTTTCAAAAGGGTTTTTTTCTAGTGACGAGCCCCTAGGCCTTGAGACGGTTTCCTACAAAACATGCGGTATGTATGGTTGTAAGAAACCTCTACAACCAAACCCCGATCAAGAGTCTCGGGAGGTAGAAGGGGTGTTGTGTTCATAAACTTTAGCCACTACCCTAGACGGATTGAATGGGAAGTTTCTATTGAATGAAGTTGGTTCTATTTCTTGTGGTGAGGCGATGGCTTTTGTGGAGAACCAAAACATTTTTTCACAGTCGGAAGCTTATGTTCAAACAGTGGTTGATGATTCCTTATCAACCTTTATCCCTTCATATAAACAGGTACTAAATCATACTCCTCTCCAAATCTACTTGGGAGGGGAGAACTTACTGTTGTCCTCTTCAAAGGAAAAGATAGATGTGGTGACTAAAGGTGATGGAGTTTGTAGGAAGAACTTGGAGCCATCAATTTTGAAAGGAGTTGTTTTTGGAGGGCTGGAGAAAGAGTTTTCCCCTTTAAAAACAAGAAGTGCGAGAAAATTGGGGAAGGAGAAAGAAAACACTGGATTCACAAGTTTGCAGTTCTTGGAAGGACCAAGGGCGCTTAGAGCTCAGAAAGCTCTTGCAAGGGGTAAAAAATGATTGTAGTTTCCCTAAATGTAAGAGGAGTGGGGGGTGCTCAAAAGTTCTTAGCCATCAAAATTAACTTGTACCTTGAAAGGCGAGGTGCTTCCAAAGTGGCCACTTGATGAAGATGTGCATGTTTCTATTGGTAGACGTTGAGGGATGTGGGAAAAATTCTCCATCATTTCGTCCCTCTGTCGCATGAGAGCTTGCTCAAGCAACAGATTGATAGGATCGTTTGCTCTGTCGTTTTTTTTTTTCTTCTGCCATGGAGGGTTTCTTGGGCGTGTGAGAGCGATTGTATTCAAGAGAGACAAGCTCCATACCCAACTTACTATACTCAGACCTTGTCGGGGACATGCACCGAAAAACAATAAAGAGTAGCCTGCTCTGATACCACTGATCCGGATTATTTTCGACACGAAATGAGAGAGGATATATAATAAATAAATGCACAGAGATATCGCAAATATCCAATAATATAACATAAATGTATTAGAGATGCAACCATAAACATAGATATACAATAATACATAATTTCTATTAATGAAAGAAATGTACAGAGATTGTAAAAATACAAAGTGAAAGACTCGCTAGAATGGTGGTAGCTTATCTGTGAGAAGAGATGTGACTGCTACTCGCATTCGCAAGAAGGTGATTACAATGAGGCTCTGAAGGCCTTTTTACAATAAACAGGAATTCCAAAAACCCTAGACATCCAAAAACCTAACCCTAGGAGATGAAGCACCAAAAGTCATGTGGGCCCCATTTGGGTAAGTTAGTACATCAACTTCCCCGGGTCGTAACATTTGCATACGATATCCATTTTAGGCGTATGATAGCCTGTTGGAAAGGTATCACTGAGGAGATTCATTTTGGGGGATCAATTATTCCTTCGATTATATTTAATAAGCTCGATCCTGAAAAACCTTCATTTGGGCCCTCAAAATGGCCCCGGAAGTTAAAACTGCTAAAAATAGTAAATTGCCAAAATTGCTAGAAATTATTTTGAGCCAGTTGGAATAGGTGGGTGGTCACCGATATCCACATGGATCAATCCTCCCTCCTTAGGAAGGAATGGTCTCCATTGTGTTGATTTCCCAGGGGAGAGGGAAAAACATTTGTTGAATCTACATCTTGGTGAGTTGCTTGCCTTGCTGGAGACGTTGCCCTGCTCAGTTTGTGGAAGTCTGTCATGAACCTGTTGAGGCTAAGGTTGTTCAACAAGATGGGCTACACGAGAGGACGGTGTGAAAAAAGAATCTTTTCACTTTGCTTCAACCTTGTCGACCTGCTTCTATTGGATAGAAGGTACTTGGGCCGAGGCTGCAGTGGTTGCAATGTCCTTATGTTCCCCTTTTGAACAGATTGTGAAGAAGATGAATTTTGCAGTATGAGATACTACCTTGTAGCACTGTTTAGGTGGAAAAATAGTCGGAACTACCTCTAGTTTTCTGTAGAGATGACCCCCCAAAGTAACAATGACACTACGGGGTCGAGGATCATAAATAGCATGGCGCTTCCACATATATGGCTGGCCCAAGAGAACATCACATACATCCAGTGGGGCAACATCACATAATACCTCATCCTTGAAGGGTTGGATGTCATATGACAATCAACACTGTTGGCTGACATAAAGATCTCGTCCTTGGCGAAGCCACCCGATGTTGTATGGTTGCGGGTGTGGTGTTGTCGACGATACCAATTGTTTGATGACCTCTGCTGAGATGAGGTTCTTCTGTCTTCCTCTATCAACAATAAAATGTAGCGGGGTCCCCTTCATACACATCTATGAATGAAAAATGCACTCCCCCTCTTCAGGATCTGTTGGTTCTTCTGGTTGAATTGTTGCAGTCGTGACAATAGTAGTGGGGTATGTGTCAATGATCTGTTCTTTACCAGTATTTTCAGAATTAGATTCCAAATCAGGGTTCAGCTCCTTGTCTTTGATGTAAGGTCCTCTCTAACAGAACCTAGAATTTCATAAATTTAAACATAACATTTCTATCATAATTTCTTTACGGTTCTATATTCAGCAAAATAACAGTTCATGGCTCAGCAAAATTCAAAATGGGCAGCATGATATAAATAACATATTGAATAACATACACGGCATAGTAAAATAATGAACCATCATAATGATAATGAACATTGCATAATAATGAACAAAAATACCTCTCAAGTGATGTTGTTTCCCCAACTCTGTCTGTCCAAGCTGAAGCTGAAATTGTGCCCAAGCTGCTCTGCCCAAACCCTGCCCAAAACCGACTAACCTCCCAACCAGCTAGGAATAGAGCCTCTCCGGCTCCCTAGCTCTAGGATTCCGCAAGGATTCCTGGCCCCCGAGCCCAAAAATCCCAGCAACAGGAGCCCCTCTGTCTCAGTCCACCAAACTCCAACAAGTTTCTCAAGAAAACAACCAGTAGTACCAGCTTCTAGCAAGCTACTACAACCCCCAAAACAACAATACAGTCCTCTCCTCTAAAAAATGATGCTCTCCCCCAAAATCCAAAAGTCCCTTCTCAAGTGTTTTTCCCCTTCCCTTATCCTCCTTTCCCCCCTCTCTAATTCATCGCCTTCTCCCATTCATTAAGACTCACCCACCCAATCGTTCCATTCAATGCCAACCACCTTATCCCCTTTCTCTTTAATGGTTCCATCATTCTATACATTAAGTCTCCATTTAATAAATTAAAATTTATTAAAATCAAATTCATTACCCAAATATTAAATCATGAAATTAATTAATTAATTAATTAAACTAGTATACATTAAACAAATATTAAATGAGGACAATTAATTAATTAATTAACTAATACACATTAAACAATTATTTAAATCATGACAATTGATTAATTACTTCGGGTTGTTACATTTGATCTCGACCACCAATAACTGTTTTGAGCAACATTCATCGGTGTTGTGCCAAGGGCTTTTGTGGAAATCACACCATTTTCCGGTGTCCTTCTTTGTCTTCCCATGACCCTTCTTTTCCTATGGCTTGGACTGGTTTTTGGGAGACTGTTTTTTAGGGATGTCTTTGTCATAATTTGGTTGTTGCGGATTTGCAAACCTGAACTCCCGTTTATTCTGGTGCTTAAACTTCTGCTCGATTTTAACAGCATATCGATAGGCAACACCGAGTGATGAGATGTCCAGAAAATCCATTTCAGTTTGGATGCATCTATGTAGAGCCCCACAATATTTCAGAACCAAATTTCGTTCAGAGTCTTTGATACCCAACTTGGTGTGCAAGGTATGGAAGGTATTGGTGAACTCTGGAACTGCTTGGACCCTCTCTTGCCGCAGTGTGGTCCATCTCATGTACTAGTCCTCATAGTTGCTAACAGGGTAATATTGTTCCTTTACCACATCCATAAAAAAATCCCAAGTGGGCTCGACCCCATATATTCCAGACCTATGTGGAACTTTGCTCCCAGTAAGTTTCCCACCAATGTTTGACATGTGGGAGAGTTTAAGGAGTGCGAAGGTGATCTTTTCTCTATCGGAAAAATTGTGAACAGAGAAATAACCTTCTAGCAGATTTAACCATTTGTCTAAGGCTTCTGCATCTATATGTCCTTCAAATACAGGAATATCAAAATTAACTTGTACCTTGAAAGGCGAGGTGCTTCCAAAGTGGCTGCTTGATGAATATGCACATTTTGCTATCGGTAGGCATTGAAGGATGTGGGAAAAATTCTCCATCATTTCGTCCCTCTGTCGCGTGAGAGCTTGCTCAAGAAACAGATTGATAGGATCCTCTGCTCCGTCGTTTTTTTTAATTCTTCCATGGATGGTTTCTTGGGCGTGCGAGAGTGATTTTATTCAAGAGAGACAAGCTCCGAAACCAAATTGTTATACTCAGACCTCGTCGGGGACATGCACTGAAAAACGATCAAGAGAAGCCTGCTCTTATACCACTTATCCAGATTATTTTCGGCACGAAATGAGAGCGGAGATATAATAAAGAAATGCACAAAGATATCACAGATATCCAATAATATAACATAAATGTATCAGATATGCAACCATACACACAGATATATAGTAATACACGATTTCTATTAATGAAAGAAATGTACAGAGACTGTAAAAATATAGAGTGAAAGACTCGCTAGAATGGTGGAAGCTTATCTGTGAGAAGAGATGTGACGGCTACTCGCATTCGCAAGAAGATGATCACAATGAGGCTCTAGAGGCCTTTTTACAATAAAACAGAATTCCAAAAACCCTAGACATCCAAAAACCTAACCCTAGGAGATGAAGCGCCAAAAGTCATGTGGGCCTCGTTTGGGTAAGTTAGTACATCAACTTCCTGGGGTCGTAACATTTGCATACGATCTCCGTCTTAGGCGTATGATAGCCCGTTGGAAAGGTATCGTCGAGGAGATTCATTTTGGGGGCTCAATTATTCCTTCAAAAATAATTGAGAAGCTCGATCCCGAAAAACCTTCATTTGGGCCCTCAAAATGGCCCCGGAAGTTAAAACTGCTAAAAATAGTAAATTGCCAGAATTGCCAGAAAACTGTTTTGAGCCAGTTGGAAAAGGTGGGTGGCCATCGATGTCCACCTGAATCATTCTGTTAGGGAAGTTTGGGGATTTTTTCCTAGGATTGATCCTATGGCTTCCTACTTTAATCAATTGTTTCAAGAATATGGATTAATAGATGTGGAACCTTTCAAATTTCTTCCAACTTGGAGGAATGGAAGAGGAATGCAAGATTTCATAGCTAAGAAATTAGATCGCTTTTTAATTAATGAAAACTTGGCATTGTCGAGTTACAGATACATGTCTTGGGTGGTTAGTGTTAAGATTTCTGACCACATGCCCGTGGTTTTTCAATTGGATCAAGAACAGGAAAAGATTAGTTATCCTTTTAAACTCAATTCTGTCTGGTTGACTAAACCAGATTCTGTGAATTTAGTGCGATCGAATTAGAACATGGTTTTGAGTACACAGATCACTTCCCCAATGGATTCTCTAGTACAAAAGCTCAAAGTGCTAAAATCCTTGGTCATCGGGTGGGAGAGAAACAAAAAACATTTGTCTCAGGAGGAACTAACCCAACTAGAAGTAGACTTAGATATTATTTTTACTGATTTTCGTGTGGGTTTTGAGAAGGATGCAAATAATTTTTTGGTTTTAGAGAAAGAAAAAAGGAAAATGGAAATTTTAAAGGAGGAGGAAGAAACTTGGAGACAAAAGAGAAGGATAAATTGGCTTGCGTCAGGAGACAGGAATACAAAGTTTTTTCATCCATTTGCAAACTATAGAAAACAGACCAATGCCATCTGGGATATTAAAAAGTTGGATGGATCCCTAATTACAAGCCCTACAAGATTTAAAAAAGGAAGTTGTATCGTCCCCCCCAACCATCGACCTCTGTCGGGTAACACTACACATCAACCTTACCTTTTTCCAACTAGCTCTGATACCAATTTGTAACGTCCTTGACCCCTCAACCTAGAACCACCGGGAAACATCATTGTGGAATTTCACTATAATACCATTTTGTGGCAGCCCCAACCACCCATGCGGGGCCATGTAACACCACCAATAGACTGCTAATCTCTGATAGCAGGTTAATCGTTGATCCCGGAGTACATATATATTACATGCATTTCTAATGAAATAAAAGGAAATAAAATATACTACTACTATACTAACTCATGCGAAATTGACCGTAAATCATACATGAAACAAAAGCACATGATAACATTGTAAGAATCACATACATGCACAACATACATCATTAAACACATAATTGATACTTATCTTTGGATTGTGAAGACCAATGATTGTGTGCAGACATTCCATGAACCTCCTAGCCTTAGGCCACACTGCTCATCGCTCTCAGCAGTGGGTCACCCCCGAGCTAGGACTAAAATCCATCGAGCAAGGGATTCCTAGGCTTGGCAAGGCTAACAGGAATGTTGCACAGTTCAACAGGAAGGATTCTCTCAGGATCCACTTACGCCCATTGCTCATAGACTCTCATTCCCCACATGCCAGTCCCACCCCAGGAGTATACACCTTCACTGTCACATAGTTTATCGACTACTCCACCTCCCTTCCGGGGCTTCAACAACAGGCTGGACATGAACTCTCATAGCTCTGTATCTATTACTGGAATCCCTCCAGGAGAATTCACATCCTTAGCACACTCTCTCACCTTGAGAGAGTTGTTGACAAGCCTGACAACCTGCCTCTTCAATCTACGGGCCTGACAACCCGCCTTTGCAAACCACATGCCTGACAACCTATTTCTTATATCCATCTCCTAAGACAAACAGGCAAGGTCGAAGGCAACAACATAACTCGGGTAAGGCAGAGTACGACTCAGTAAAATACCAGTGCACTCAAGTTACATAGCTTCATGATGGCTATGGGTTCAACAATGGCAGAAATGGATGGTTGTGTGCTTGCTCAGTGCGTGAGTGAACTTGTCAGGATAAATGTGGTCGATTGGTCATAGAATGGTGAGAATGGTGAGAGCGTGAGCGCCAAATGTGTGTCCCTGAACCTCCATGAGTCCCCCCCAAACAACAATAATTCTCACTTAAAACTGCATGTGCCTGAGCTAACACATGTCGCTCATGAAGCACGTTCCTTTCCATTTGGAGGTCATTTCCTCTCTCGAAAGGAACTTAGGATATAATCATATCCTTCTATTAACATTTAGAATAATAAATTATTCTTGGACTTAAGCTCTTAAGCATAGTCCCTATTTCTAGCCTCTCAACCCCCTCTCCCTTACCCAACCTAGTGGAGTTTAGTCCCCCATACTCTTTCTTCGTGGTCAGTCTACACGCAACGATGTTTTTATATTAATAATATGAATATTTACATGTACAAAGAAAGCTCCTGGCCTTTAACACCTAGGCTCTCCGGCCTAATAAACACATAAGCCTATCAACTTATAATTTCTTGGCTCACCAGCCTACAAAACATGTTACAATTCATAAATACAACCAGGGCTCATCCTTGGGATTACAATCCCCTCCCATTATTTTCTCACTGTCCTCAGTGCAACTTATTTACACAACATCAACAAGATTTTCAAAATCTTAAAAAAGATGCAGGTATTCTGCTCGCATAGCATCCTCATGCTCCCATGTCGCGTCCTCAGGACCGTACCAAGTCCACTGGACCTTTACAATCCCTATGGCTCGATTCCGGAGTTGCTTTCTCTTTCGATCCAATATGCACACCAGATGCACTTGGAAGGTGCCTTCTTGCTCCACCTGATTCACATTCCAATCAATCACATGATTAGGATAAGATATATACTTCTTAAGCAATGAAACATGAAATACATTATGAAGAGTCATGGATGCAGGCAATGCAAGCATATAAAAAACTGGTCCAATCCTTTCTAGGATTTCAAATGGTCCATAATATATGGCTACCAACTTGGAACAATTTCCCAGCTTCAGGGAACTTCTGTTAGCTTTTACTTTCAAGAAAACATGATCACCCACTTTAAACTCCCTGTGGGTTCTATTCTTATCAGCATAAAAAAATTTCCTGTCTTGGGCAGCCTTCAAATTCTTCTTAATCTTCGACATTTTCTCTTCCATTTCCTTGAGAAACTCTAGCCCATTTATTGCTCTATCAGCTGGGTTGTCCCATCTTATTGGTGTGTTGCACTTTCTGCCATAAAGTGCTTCAAACGGGCTCATCTTCAGTGATACTTGATACCCATTGTTGTAATCAAATTCTACCAAGTGTAGATAATCCTCCCATTTAGATGGTTTGTCCATCACATACATCCTTAACATGTATTCTATCACTTGGTTCACCCTTTCTGTTTTCCCATCATAATCACGATGATAGTCTGTGCTGAAGTTCGGGTTTGTTCTGAACCCCTTGAATAACCCTCTCCAAAACTTTGAGGTAAATTTTGGGTCTTTGTCAGACATAATTGTCTTGGGTATGCCATGCAATCATGCTACTTCCCTCATATAGATATCAACAACATTAGCTTCTTTGTGAGTAGTCTTCAATGGAATAAAATGGGCAGCTTTAGTAAGCTTATCCACCACCACCATGATGGAATCATGTTGCTTGTTTTTTCTGGGTAATCCTATGATGAAATCCATTGTCACCACTTCCCACTTCCACTTAGGAATGGGTAATGGTTGCAGTAATCCAGCTGGGTGTCTATGCTCAACCTTGACCCTTTGAAATTCTAAGAATTTAGCTATGTATTCAACAATCTCCTTCTTCAAGCTTGGCAAATAATATTGGCTCTTGACTGCTGAAACTGTTTTCTGATATCTTGGGTGTCCTGCATAAGTCACATTATGCATCTCTTTTAAAATCACACTCCTCAATTCCGGAGAATTGGTTACATAGAATTTGTTTCTGTACCAAAGGATTCCATCAATTCCTAATTCATAATCCTCGACCTTCTGCTGCATTTTACCTTGCTGCAATTTTGTTACCAATTCCATGTACTGCAAATCTGAATTTGCAGTTTCAAAAATTCTTCCTTTAAGATCCGTCTGATACATGCTAATGGCTATAGCATGCAGTTCATGCACTCTCTATAATGTTCTTGACTTGGCTAGTCTAGGAAACACTGCTAATGTGTGTGTAGGATCAAAGGTTTACAGCATATAAATGATCATACAAATAATAAACGCGACAAAGGACTGCAAAGTTTGTATTATGATATCTCTGTGGATTACAAAATGGTCGAATGCGGCTGAATAAACTGACAATACTTGACTAGATCAACAGACAAAGGATCTTAGTCGGAATACAAATAAGCAACTATGGCTAAATAAAATAACAACACTCGGCTAGATCAAAAGACAAAAGGATCTTAGCCGGAATACAAATAAGCAACTAAAGTATAATACTCGGAATATGGGAGCAATGCAGAATCAATGAAGAATGATGGAAGACCTGAATGATATTCTTGGTGAATAGGGTGTGTCTTTCAACACTGAAATCAGTCAACTGGTGTCTTCCTCCTGGAATACACTGAACTATCTCTCTTGAGATGCGCCTCTTCTCCTCAATGACAAGTCATAATCTACATAATGATGAATTAGGTCGCTGACCCTTCCTTTATAGCTTTCCAAAACCCTAAATCATGTTGAAAACCTAATTCACTGTTGACTTCCAAAGCCCTAAATCATTGCTGAAACCCTAATTCACTATTGACTTCTATTTTTAGCTCATAATAACTTAAAAGCGCTTTTAACCCTTTTTAGCTCAATGCCACTTTCCGAATAATACACCTGTGACTGGAGTGACCTCTAGTAACCCTGTTTACCCCTCTTTGGCCCTGGATATAGTCTAACGGGGTAGTTATCCTTATTGGCTTTATTAAAGTTCTTTGGTTCCACCAAGGATATGAAGGCTATATGTTATTGCTTGGTGTCTTTGATTATCCTTCTCCTAGTTTGTACACCTTTGTCTTTCTCACTAATTATCTGACTTGCAGGATGATTCTTTTGAGTAATTCTGGAGGAAGGATTTGATGTTGATTTTTGTATTGACTCTTCTTGTCTGGGTGTCTCTTCTCCACCCGATTCATCATCTTCTTGTGACTCTGAGATCTATTGTTCTTCATTTTCATTATCCTCGTCATCTTCTTCATCTGACTTGGTGCTTATTCTCTATTGATCTTTTACATGAGCTTCTTCATCAATTCGAACATCAATACAATCTACTAATTTATGCATTATTTTGTTAAAGCATCTGTATCCTTTACTATTCATTGCATATCCTAAGAAGATATATTCATCAGCTCTACTATCACATTTTCCTAGATGATCATCATTATTCTTGATGTAGCATTTACCTCCAAATACTTTGAAGGGCTTGATTGATGCAGGTCAACCAAACCACAACTCATATGGAGTTTTATCACTATTCGGCCTTAGATGCGCTTTGTTTAGAATATGAACAGTCATGTGAACAAACTCCACCTAGAAGGTTTGTGAAATGTCCCTTTCCCTCATCATCTCCCTTGTCATCTACTGAACTGATCTATTTTGGCCTTCTACAACTCCATTTTGTTGAGGAGTACCTAGAATAGTATATTCTCTTTTAATTCCATGTCTGTCACATAATTCTTTGAAATCTCTTGACATAAATTCTCCTCCCCTGTCTGATCGA
The DNA here is from genome assembly GCA_009831015.1 of Picea engelmannii. Lineage (NCBI taxonomy): Eukaryota > Viridiplantae > Streptophyta > Pinopsida > Pinales > Pinaceae > Picea > Picea engelmannii. The sequence continues at coordinate 80,776 of ML833980.1, read as the reverse complement.
ATTGCCTTTAAATTCCTTCCTGTTTGATTCTCATCTAACGCCTTAAACTTTTTGAACTTATCAAATGCATCGTATTTTTCTCTCAGAAAGGAAACCCACGTAAGTCTGGAGAAGTCACTAATGACTAGCATAAAGTAATGTTCTCCTCCGGTTCCTTCCTTTTGTGATGGTCCACACAGATCCATATGAACAATTTGAAGTGGTTTCTTTGAATATGTGAAACTCTTCAATTTGAATTGAGCACGAGTCAACTTCCCCATTTGACAGGATTCACATACATAGTTATTAGGCTTAGATATTCTTGGAAGGTCTTTTGCAGTGCCTTCATTATTCAGTTTGACAATATGATCAAAATTCAAGTGTCCAAGCCTTCTGTTCCATAACCATCTTTCATCAAATTTTCTTAAATGACATTTCTCCTTATCCTCCTTCAGAACATATACATTATTTTCAGTTCTAACTCCTTTTGCAATTAACTTTCCTATGTTTACTGTCTTTATTTTACAATTCTTGACAGTGGAAGTGACTTCACATCCTCTGTCACATATCTGACTGACACTAAGAAGATTATGCTTTAAACCATCAACAAATAATACATCTTGAGCTTTGCTTCTTCCATTACTTAATCTTACTAGACCTTTACCTCTGATCTTTCCTGGAGCATCATTTCCAAAGGTCACACTCCCTGATTTATTTTCTTTGAGTAGTAGGAACTTACTTTTGTCACCTTTCATATGACTGGAGCATCCGATGTCAATATACCATGGGTATTTTTGTCTTTAGATGACAACACTAATCCACACTTGTTATCTTCATTCTTCTTCCAAACCTTAACGTTTTCAGATTTGTGATTTGAATCTGACTTATAGTTCTTTAAGCGATAGTCTACGGCTTTATGTCCATAATTATGGAAGATGTAACATTCTGGTTCATTGAAGAAAGGATCATAACGATTTTTATGTTTAATCTGCGTCCTTTTCCCAACCATCACATGATTTGCAGTCTGTGGTTGTTTGTTACTTGGTTGTCTCATTCTTTGTTGTGGCAGATATTTATTCCTTGGATGTCTTGATTTCTCATGTCTAAATCTTAAAGAACAATTTACAGCTTTGTGGCCAAAGTTAGAGTAGTAAAAACAATATCCATAGAAAAAATCTGTGTACCTGGAAAATGGTTGTCTTCTTTGAGCAAGTTGATTTCTTCCATGCTGATGATTTCCTTGAGCATAGGGTGTATTATTTATTTGTTCTACAGATTCAGTCCAGGTATCTTTTCCTTCACTCCTCCTTGGCAGATGGTTCTCTTCCTTTGTTTCTGCAGGTTTGTTGTTGTCAATGGTTGTAGATTTGACAAACTTGATGGATTCTTTGGTTCTTGGCTGACCACTACTTGATCCCTCTTCATAACCAAAACCAATTTTCAACTTTGAATTCCTTTGTTGATTCAGAATGGAGGCTAATCCTTCTAAGGCTTTAATACTTGTCAGATTTTGATGATATAAGACCTGAAATTTCTCTAGATCTTTTCTGATAGTCACTACTTCAGCTTCCAATTTTTCACCTTTTGTTTCAGCTTCCTTCAATTGTTGTTTGAGGATGTCTTTAATCTTCTTATCTTCTTCTAACTTAACCTTCAACAAAGCAATTTATTCATATGGTTCATTGCATGTTTTCTCATACTTGAGCAGTAACCGTTTTTCTTTTCTTTTCTTTTCTCTGAGACTATCAATCTCTTCCATGGCATTGACAAGTTCTCCTTCAAGATATACTACTGCTTCACAATCACCGAACTCACTTCCTGTATCTTCAGTGTTTATATATTCTAAATCTATTAGCATGGTATCATTTATTTTATCTTCAATAGAAGAGTCACTGCTTTCATCATTTGAGGGATCATCATCATCGTTTACACAAAGGCTTTTCTTCTTAAAATTATTCTCTTTATAGACCTTCTTGTGTTTGTGATTCTCTTCATCATCATATGTCTGATCCTTTCTTTTGTGAGGACATTTAGATGCAAAATGACCTTTCTTACCACAGTTGAAACATTTGAAGGGCAATTTACCTTTGTATTTGCCTAATCCTTTCTTCATTCTTTTCACAAAATTTGCTTCATTCTCATCTATATCAGAGTCTGTTTTTTTCTCTACTTTAAAATCTGCCTCTCTTGTAGTGGATTTAACTTTGGTGATTCTCATTTCATAAGCATTTAGGGTTCCAAGAAGTTGATCTAGTGTCAACGTTTTGAGATCAACTATTTCCTCTATAGCAGAGACGTTTGAGTTAAATCTATCAGGAAGAGATCTTAATATTTCCTGAACTAGAAAAGATTCATCTATCATTTCACCTAGCGCTTTCATAGTGTTGACAAGTTATTCTATACGTAAGAAGTACTTACTAATAGTTTCGTCTTCATCCATCTTTAATTGCTCAAATTTCAGTCTGTGAGTTTGAATTTTTGCGTCTTTCACCTTTTCATTACCTTCATAACTACTTATCAGCTTGTCCCACATAACTTTTGCTGAATCACAGTGCATTAATTTGACAAACTCGGCTTCAACAAGCCCACTGAGGATGGAATTCATTGCTTTTGCATTAAATCTAAACTCCAGCTTATCATCTTTTGAGGCCAAGACTACATGCTTCACAGATCCTGTTTCAATGACATCCCAAACATCAACACCTAAAGACGTTAAATGTGCTCTCATTCTTATTTTCCAGAAGGCAAAGTTTTTTTCCATCAAACAGAGGGGGTATATTAGTTGAACTTCCATCATGACTAGTCATGTTCAAGCTTATGGATCTACCTTTGATCAAAGGCACCTGCTCTGATACCAATTGTTGGA
>ML833980.1:41312-77839 GCA_009831015.1 Picea engelmannii | reverse complement strand
TATATAAGCTTGAAACTTTTCCTATTATTTTCTGATTCTTTCTAGATTATTATTTAATGTGTTGCTGATAACTTAACATGCATAGATATACAATATTTGATCAATCACATAGAATACACAAAGCCACTGATTTTCATGAGGAAACCCATAAGGGTGAAAACATCTTCTTCTTAGGATGTCAATCAAGCTCCAACTTTCATGTACATCACAGTTTTTGAGCTCTAACTCAAATATGAGGCTACAACATCTGATAGAAAGATACAACTTGGAGAGAGCACCAACTCTCAGATTTATCTATCACCAACTAGATGGAAGCACCAACTCCCAGGTTTCTCTAGCACCCACTAGATGGAAGTACCAACTCCCATAATATTTTCTAGCACCAACTAGAATTTAGAGGACTGCAATCCTCCCTAGCACCACCCTACCACCCTGATTGAATCTTACAAATCTTTACTTACTTGATCTGCCTCTGATATGGTCTGTTACAACTCCATGTCTTCTCTAGCTTTTCCATCTTCTATGCTCTTTTCCACTTCTATACTCTTCTCTTTCTCCTACTAGGCACACTAACTCCTTTGTTCAACTTATCTTCTTTCTTTATAATCTATGTTGTCTCTAAATGTTATACGCTGCACGTATTTTCTCCAGTTCAATTCCTGTACATGGTCACATTCTACCCACATGCATAACTATCAGAAAAAAAAGCCTTACTCTTCTCTGTTTTGCATGTTTTTATCACGCCAAGTCCTCTGTGAAATAATCCACCCAACTCTTTGTCTTCTTTGGCAGTTATACTAAGTATGTTCGTCATAGGTGGCTCATCCCAAGATTCTTTGCCTTCTCTGGCAGTGCAACCCTTCGTCCTCTCTGTCATAGTTGAGCTTATCCTCTCTATTATAGTTACAGTCTTTGACACTCTTCCATCTGTCAATTATCTCTATGATGAGTCTTCATTCTACTGGCAGTTATCTTCGAGACTCTTCAGCTCCTCTGGCGATCACCCTAAATCTCTTTGAATTCTCTGGAAGATACCATTAGTCCATTCTAGCAGTTACAAAGAGACCCTTTGTGTGCTCATCCCTTTGGTGCCTTTTCCCTTTCTGATAAAACTACATAGTCGGTGGTGGATTTTCTGTCTAAGCCCCTTCCTTTCACGTGACCATGAGCTGTGACCACACACCTATCCAAAAAGGCGCTTCACAATCTCGGGCTTTGGGTATTCATCTGTGAGTCACTCCAACTCTCCCAACTCCTGATCTACAAAGTAGAGCTTAGCTACATGCTATCTCCTCCCTTAACCTTCGTTGATTTGACCATGGTTGTGACCACAGGCCTAAATTTCGAGAGCTTCATGACTTCGCACATCAGATAATCAACTACGAGTTGCCTCGATTCTCCCAACTCCCGATCTCTGAAGTGGAGCTTAGCGTTGCTATATTCTTCCTCTATTCTCTCTCTCCATGTGACCACTGGTTGTGACCTGGGGTGAAGCGCTTCGGGACTTCACGTTTCAGGTATTTGGATGTGAGTCAGCCCTGAATTTCCCGAATTCTGAACTCCCAAACTTTGAACTAAGAGCCTAGCGAGCGTTATCTTCGTTCCTTTATCTTCATCAATGTGACCTATCGCTATGACCTGGGGCCAATCCTCCGAGCGCTTCAGGACTTCATGTTTCACGAAGTTGTAAATTAGCCCATCTCCTTCTCCTCCCAAAGTCCGATCTCTGAACTCTTGATGTCAAATCAACTGTCCACAACCTCCTACGATCCAATGGTTCATATCTCCCCTTCGTGAACTCAGGACTTCATGTTTCGCGAGGTCAAAGGATTGCTCACTTCTCTTCTCTTGATTCCCAATTTCCCGATCGGTGAATCCTTCTAGGCACTAGATCCTCTTGTCTATCCCCTTTGACTATAATGATGGGATATGACCAAGGGCCCAACTATAGAGCACTTCGGGACTTCGCGATTCGCGAAGTCGAAATATTTCCCACCTTTGATCTTCTGATTCTCGAAATTCTGCTTGTGTCACATCGATGACCCACGACCTTCCTCGATCCAACGGCTCAAATCAACTCACGAGTTCAGACCTCGTGAGTTCTCACAACTATTCCCTTTGAATTTCCTGATTTGCGAGTCAGCGAAATGTTGATCTCTTGCCATGTTTCCTTCCCAACACTAATGGCTAGGATCGACTCAACTCTTCCCCTTGCAAATATTCTGAATTCTGATTCTTCAAACTCCTGGATTTGATGCCACCTGTCAACCCTTACGATGGACAGTTCCGATGACTTCGGAATTTGTCTCGTGCACTTTCCTTGGGATCCAACGGCTATTGGTCCACGCACTCAGATCTAACGTCTAAGATCTTATCTCATGAATCGAAAGTTTGCATTCAGATCTGATGACTAGGGTCTAATCTCCTCCTCTGCGTGCTCCTACTATCTGGACTCTGATCTGACGACCACTGTTGCTCCTCCTCCTGAGCTTACGATTTCGTCGCTGATGTTCTTGCCATCAATGACAAGCACACTCTTCCTGTAAGCATGCCAACAACTTAACTAATCAAGCACCAAACATGTCAACATCATGGATACTAATAAAATTTAATATCAGATATATTAAATTACTATAAACTATCTAAAACAAGTTCAACAAAAACCCATAAATTCATTTGGCCCATAACTATCCAAAGTTTGTCTTTTACTACACCAAAGTACATGGGTTGTAAGTTTGTTATACCAAATACCATATCCTCTACTACTCTAACATAAAGACACAATAAATCATTAAACATTTAGAATTTTCCTAAGTAATATCCTATAGAGTTCAATCTTGAAGTACATATCACCTCTCATATGTAATACCCCGATTTGGAGCCCCCATATTAAATAATGTATTTTGTTAATTTATGAAAGGCCATAGTGCCCAAACAATTAAAAGAGGTTAGTGTGCCTAGGAAATGTAATGTTTTTATCATTATTAATAATAAAATACATCGTTGGTTGCTAGACATACAATGACAAGAGCTATAGGGGGGTATGATTCCACAAGAGAGTGGGCTTGAGGGGATAAGTATTTATTTTATATTTTATTTACCCATTTTTGTTTTAAAGGATAATATTAGTTACATCATCTTCTTAGGGTAAGGCCATGTGGTTCTTTAATTCCAAGAAATATATAAACCCATATTTGGTCGGTTTGGGGGTTCACTCACGCATTGTTCATTTTTCATTGTTCACACATTTCATTTTGTTCTCTCTCTCCATTCACTCTTTCACCCACTCCTCATTCCTCATTCATTCTGATCTTGTTTTGGGAAAGAAAAATGAATTGTTAGAGAGGAGCCATGGTTTTGTTGGTTGTAATGACTGTTGGTGTAATCCAACCATGAATTAATGCTTTCATATCTGATATGCATTGGCATGTGTTAAGTTTTTCTCACATCTATGAATCCTGAGAGTTCTAGCATGGAGATTCTTGACCAGATGCACTAGAGCCATGGAAGGAGGTGGAGATCCTGAGGGACTGCATGGCAGAGAAGGGGGTCCATTCTCTTGGGTTGTGTTGTTAGGTACCAGATATATTATAATAGCATAAGCAATAGTATTGCAATGAATAACAGTGGATTCAACAATAGAAAATAGAGATACTTTAGAGAATAACAATGAAACAACAAATAGATGGATTCCACAACACCAGAATAATACCTTTATCAATAGGAAACAATGTTCACTTGCCTCTTCGAGGGGGTAACCTCCAACAAAGAAGATCTCTATTACAATAATTCTCAAGACAAATCCCTCTCATACCTTCTACTCTTGTTTATACTAATTCTATCTTATAAATAGCATTCTAGAGGAAGATCTTTCTAGAAGCAGAAGCTTCTATTGGGTCTTCTTACAATGACTTGTTCATATTTATTAAATAGGCCTTATTAACTAGTATCAACCTTTATTACATGGAAATATATATTATTTTACCTACATGAGAAGTTGGGGGGTTAGGTCCCTAACATGCCCTCCTCCTTGAAGAACAACCTTGTCCTCAAGGCTTGAGATGAAGAAATTCCTAGAGAATAGTGGTCGGCTCCCAGGTGGCATCTTCTGAAGTTGTATCTTTCCATTGCACTAACACCTCCTTGATGGTGTGCTGATGGAGACAACGTTCATGTTGGTCTAATATTCCTTGTGGCTGCAACCATATGGAACCTTCAACATCCAATTCCAGAAGATTGGTTTGAGTTTGGCACTTAGTTCCAACCACCTTCTTTAAGAATGAGACATGAAAAACATGATGGATCTTAGAATGAATGGGCAGAGCTAACTGATAGGCCACTGGTCCCACATGCTTGAGAATTGTATAAGGACGATAAAATTTGGGAGCAATCTTTTGACAGTGTTCAACTTTGAGTGAAGTCTACTTGTAAGGTTGTAGACGAATAAACACTTGGTCTGTTGTAGAAAATTGGTGTTCTGAACATCCTTGATGTACTTGTTGTTTCATATGATTCTAAGCCATGACCAAATTATCTTTGAGAGCACGGAGAATGGCGACACAAATTGTAATATTTTTGTCAACCTCCTAAACCTTCGAGACCCTTGGTATGTAGGAAATAAATGATGGGGGATTTTGTTCGTATACTGCTTCAAAAGGAGTCATGCGGGTAGCAATATGGTAAGATGTGTTATATCACCATTCAACTAGGGGTAACCACTAATCCCATTGATGTTGTCGATCAGATGAAAAACACCTCAAATATGTTTCCAAACACTTGTTGACAACTTCTATTTGGCCATCAACATGTGGGTGATAAGCAGGACTGAGATGTAATTGTGTGGCCTGGAGAATGAATAGGTCTTGCCAAAAAATCCCAGTAAAAGTGGGATCTCTTTAAGATACAATAGAATGAGGCATACCATGAAGCTTGAAAATATGATCCATGAAAATTTGAGCCACTACGGATGGTGTGAAGGGGTGTTGAAGAGAACAAAAATGAGCATATTTGGAAAGGTGATCAAATACCACTATGATGACTAAATTATTGCCATATTTAGGTAAGCCCATGATGAAATCCATAGAAATGTCCCTCCAAATAGTTGGTGGAATCAAAAGTGGTTGTAGTGTGCCCAAAGCATTGACAAATTCTCCCTTGTTGTGTTGAAATTCATCACATTCAACCACAAAGGTGCGGATGTATTGTTTCATACCCTCCCAGAAAAAAAGAACAATTAACTCATTCATAGGTTTAGGTAAACCAAGAATGCCTTGTTGTGGGTGAAGCATGAAGGTTAGAAAGCATCGTGGATTTAAGTTGTGACTGGTGGCTTAAATATAGACAACCTTTGTAGCGAAGCTCTTCATTGTGCCAAAAGTACCATGGAGAAACTCGAGAATTGTCTTGCAATTGTTGGATCGGTCGAGAATTTTTGGGGTCTTGCAACCATTCCTAGAGAACAACTTGGAGCCAATATGGGAAAATGAAGGAGAGGGGAAAAAGGTATCCTTCTTCTTCGTACTTTCTAGACAGAGCATCAACCACTACATTTTATTTTCCCTTCTTATAAATGATCTCATAATCATATCCAAATAGCTTGGTCACCCATTTTCGTTTCTACTGGGATGAAATCATCTATTCTAGGAAATACTTGAGGCTCTGATGATCTATTTAAATTTGGAAGTGTTGCCCCAAGAGATAAGGATTCCATAGATCCACAACATGCAGAATAGCCAACATTTCCTTTTCATAGATTGATTGGCCAAGATGTCTCTGCGAGAGTTGTTTTCTAGTGAATGCCAAGGGTCTACCCTCTTGCATGAGTACTACGCCAATTCCTTTCCTGGAGGCATCACATTCGAGGACAAAAGTATTTGTGAATTCAAGAAGGGCCAAGATAGGAGTTGTGCACATGGCTTCTTTCATTTCTTGAAATGATTGATCAACTGTTGGATTCCAAGTGAAAGCATTATTTTTTAGGAGAGCAGTAAGAGGTGTTGCAATTTTTCCATAATTCTTAACAAACTTGCTATAATATCTTGTTAAACCCAGAAAACCACACAAGCTCTTGAGAGTTTTTGGGTGCGGTCAATCCCACATAGCTTCAATTTTCTTAGGATCCACCCTTACACCATCCTTGCTGACAATACGACCCAAGTACTCCACTTCTGAAGCTCCAAAGGCACATTTAGATTTCTTGAGAAAAAGTTGGTGTTGAGAGAGTAGACTGAGAACTTGATCCACATGGGTAATATGGTATGTCCAGGTTTTACTATAGATGGGAATATCATCAAAGAAAACTAGGAAACAATGACGGAGAAAAGGACGAAAAACATGGTTCATGAGACTTTGGAAAGTGGAGGGAGAATTACACAGGCCAAAGGGAATGAGAAAGAATTCACAGTGACCCTCATGAGTTTGAGAAGCAGTCTTAGGAATGTCTTCCTCTTGCATATGTATATAGTAGTATCCAGAATGAAGATCAAGTTTAGTAAAATACTGAGCACCACTTAAGTCATCCAAGAGATTATAAATGATAGGAATGGGAAATTTGTCTTTGATGGTGATTTTATTGAGGGTGCGAAAGTCTGGACACATGCAATAAGTACCTTATTTTTTCAATACCATGACCACAGGGGAAGAATAGGGGTTGGTACTAGGGCGGATAACACATGTGGCTAGCAATTCTTGAATAATTTTCTCAATTTCATTCTTTTGGGAAAAGGGATAACGATAAGGGAGAACATTGGGAGGAACATTGTTGGGGATGAGAGGAATGGAATGATCATCAACACAATGAGAAGGAGGAAGTCCCTGGGGAGTGGAAAAAACAACTTGGTGTTTGGAGATGATACATTGGAGGTTAGGATGCACCACAAATGTATCAATTTCTTGAATAGAATGGAGTTGAGAAATAATTTCGGAATGACCTTTTTTGAGGATCTTTTCCATTCAATGGGAACTGGTGATCTCAAGGGAGCATGCTGTGATTTCTTGGAATGTATATTGTTGGTTTGCCTATTGGAATTGCATGGTTAATTCCTTAAAATCCATGAGGATGGGACCAAGAGTGCGTAACCATTCCGCACTGAGAACAATATCACAACCACCCATGTCAATAGAAAACATATGAGATTTCAAGTTGTACTTCCCAATTTTGAGACACACATTTTCACAACGCCCCCCATATTTCATGGAACCTCCATTGGCAATCATGATTTGAAAGTTGTTGATTGCATGTATATAACAATGGGTTAATTGGACAATATGATGGTGAATAAAATTATGAGTGTTGCCACTATCAATTAAGAAGATGACCTTTCGATTCTTAATGTAGCCAATGAGCTTGAGGGTTTGGGGAGCAGAGAAGGCAGTGAGAGAATTCAATGAAATGACTGGTTCTACTTCTAGTTGGTCATAGGGAAGGGTAATATCAGTTGGCTCAAGTAAATCTACCACAAGGGGGGTCTCTAGATCTTCTTCAGAAACATCCTCATAGATGGCCATAAACAACTTTTTTTCCTTACACTTGTGCCCTGAAAAATATTTTTCATCACAATTATAACAAAGGCCCTTGAGTTGGCATTCCGCCATTTCAACCTAGGTTAATTTCTAGATCTTGAGGGGAGTGGGAGGAGGGGCAGGGTTGGTAGGTTGAGTGTGAGGAACAAAGGAAAATTTTTGGGTCTGAGCAAAGAAAATTTGTTGGGCTTCCTTAGCACGTTGAGTAGCTTCCATCCAAGTGTGAGGGCGAGCCATAAGGACCCGAGCTCAAATTTCCTCTTTGAGGCCATTGATAAAACATTCCTGGAAGAAGGCATCAAACATGCCCTCTATTTTGAAATCCAAGTGTTCAAAGGAAGATATGAAGTCTTCCACTTTTCCATATTTCTTCAACTTGGTCAATCAACTAAGATAGTGGGTGTCATTTTCAAAGCAATCATATAGCTCGACCACAAACTGAGTCCAAGCAACATACCTGTGGCGAGTCTTTCTATTCCATTGCTACCTTTGCCAACATTCTAGATCCAAATAGAGGACACCATAATGAAGTTTGGCCAGATCATCAGTAATTCCATGCAAGGAGAAATAATGTTCCATTTGAGTGACCCAACCAGTGGGATCACATCTGTCAAATTTGTTCACTTCAAATCGGGGAAGATGGGAGTCATGAGGAAGGGAATTGGAATGAAGGGCCATATTATGGGAGGATTTCTCACCTTTAGAGTGGGAATGTTGTTCAAGGGAGGGAGAGTCAAGGGATTGTTTCAACTACTGGGTGAGGGAGGACAATTCACCCTTAACCTCTGCCAATTCATTTGTAACTTTGGCATTGAAGGTGTCCAAGAGGGAATTATTAGAAGCCATTTTAGAGGTTAGTCTTTGGATGTCTACCTTGTGATGTTTGGATTCATCTTGCAGGTGAAGGAATTCTTAGTTGTGAGTGGTGGCCATGGGTGAGGGAGGGGAATGAAAGAGGGGAAGTGGGACCACGAAAAAAAGAGTGAAAAATGATATATATGAGTATGTTCAGTGTGAAAAGAGGAATGCAATGACCCAGATTATTCTTTGGCACGAAATGAGAGAGGAGATATAAGAAATAAATGTACATAGATATCTCATATATTCAATAATATAACATAAATATATCAAATATGAAACCATAAACATAGAGATACAGTAATACACAATTTCTATTAATGAGCAAAATGTACAAAACTGTAGAAATACATAGTGAAAAACTCACTAGAATGGTGGAAGCTTATCTCTGAGAAGAGATGTGATGGCTACTCAAATTTCCAGAAGACGATTATTACAATGAGGCTCCAAAGGCATTTTTAACATAAAGAAAATCTAAAACCCTAACCCCAGAAGATGAAAATCCAACAATTTTGTAGACCCCGTTTTGGGTAGTTTGATGTATCAACTTCCCAGAGGCATAACTTTGGCATATGATCTTCGTTTGGGGCGCACGATAACGTGTTGGAAAGGTATCGTCGAGGAGATTCATTTTGGGGGCTCAATGAGAGACTTTATATATATCATTGAGGTTATCTATCCTGAAAAAAACTTCATTTAGGCCCTCAAAATGGCCCCAAAAGTTTAGGAACCAAAAACTTGCTAAAACTAGTAAGTTGCCAGAAGATTATTTTGTGCCAGTTGGAATAGGTGGATGGAATGATATCCACTTAGATCAATCCTTCCTCCTTAGGAAGAAATGGTCTCCATTCCGTTGAGTTCCCGGGGGAGAGGGGAAATTGTTTGTTGAATCTGAATCTTGGTGAGTTGCTTGCCTTGCTGGAGACGTTGTGCTACTTGGTTTGTGGAAGGTTGTCATGAACCTGTTGCTGGCGGGGTTGAATCTGTTCAACCAACTTGTTGTATCTTGGCCTGAAGAAGCATTATGTAGGCACCGTCGTAGGTGAAGAAACAATATTTTCTTTCTCTTCTGCAATCTGATTCTGCTGGATAGATGGTGTTGAGGTTGTAGTGGTTGCAGTGGCCTTTTGTTCACCTTTTGAATAGACTGTGAAGAAGCTAAATTTTGTAGTATGAGATACTACCTTGTGACACTGTTTAGGTGGGAAAGTAGTCGGAACTACCTCTGGTATCCCATAGATATGGCCCCCTAGAGTAACAATGACACTACGGGGTCGAGACTCATAAATAACATGGAAGCTCCACATATATGGCCGACCCAAAAGAACATCAAAAAAATCAAATGGGGAAACATCATATAATACCTCATATTTCAAGGGATGGATGTCGTATGACAATCGAAATTATTGGATGACACATAGGTCTTGTCTCTGGCGAAGCCACTCGATGTTGTATGGAAGCGGGTGTGGTGTTGTCGACAATCCCAAATGTTTGACGACCTCTGTTGAGATGAGATTCTTTTGGCTTCCGCTATCAAAAATGAAATGGAACGGGGTCCCCTTCACCCACATCTGTGAATGAAAGACACACTCCCCCTCTTCAGGATCTGCTAGTTCTTCTAGTTGAATTATTGCATCGATGATCTGTCTTTTTCCATTATTTTCTGGATCAGATTTTGAATCAGGGTTCGACTCCTTGTCTTTGATCTTAACCACCAATGACTGTTTTGAGAAACATTCATCAGTGTTGTGCCAAGGGATTTTGTGGAAATCACACCACTTTCTGGTGTCTTTCTTTGTCTTCACGAGACCCTTCTTTTCTTGTGGCTTGGACTAGTTTTTGGGAGGCTGTTTGTTAGGGTCGTCTTTATCATACTTTTGTTATTGCAGATTCGTAGACCAAAACTCTCGTTTGTTTTGGTGCCTAAATTTATGCTCTATTTTGATAGCATATCGATAGACATCTCCCAACGATGAGATGCCCATAAACTCCATTTCAGTTTGGATGTACCTGTGTAGAGCCCCACGATATTTCATAACCAAATGCCCCTCAAAATATTTGATACCCATCTTGGTGCACAAGGTATGAAAGGTTTTTGTGAACTCTGACACTTCTTGTACCCTCTCTTGATGCAGCATGGTCCATCTCATGTACTTGTGATCATAGTTACCAACAGGGTAATATTTTTCCTTGATCGCATCCACAAAAAAGGCCCAAGTGGGATCGACCCCATATGTTCCAGACTCCTCGATGGAACTTTTCTCCCAGTAATTTTTCCACCAATGTTTGACATGGGGGAGAGCCTTAAGGAGTGCGAAGGTGATCTTTTCCCTATCAGAGAAATTGTGAACAGAGAAATAACCTTCTAGCATATTTAACAATTTTTCTAGGGCATCCACATCTATCTGTCCTTCAAATATGGGAATATCAAAATTAAATTATACCTTGAAAGGTGAGGTGCCTCCGAAGTGTCCACTTGATGAAGACACACTTGTTTTTATCGACATGCATTGAAGGATGTGGGAAAAATTATCCATCATTTCGTCCCTCTATCGCTTGAGAGCTTGCTCAAGCAACAAATTAATAGAATCGTCCGCTCTATCATTTTTCCTTTCTTCCTCCATGGAGGGTTTCTTGGGCATGTGAGAGTGATTTTCCTCAAGAGAGATAAGCTCAAGACCTGACTTGTTATACTCTGACCTCGTGGGGGACATGCACTGAAAAAAAACAATCAAGAGCAACCTGCTCTGATACCACTGATCCAGATTATTTTTTGGCACGAAATGAAAGCGGAGATATAATAAAGAAATGTACAGAGATATCTCATATATCTAATAATATAACAAAAATATATCAGAGATGAAACCATAAACACAGAGATACAATAATACAGAATTTCTATTAATGAGCGGAATGTACAAAACTATATAAATACATAGTGAAAGACTCTCTAGAATGGCGACAGCTTATCTCTAAGAAGAGATGTGATGGCTACTCACATTTGCTAGAAGATAATTACTACAATGAGGCTCCAAAGGCCTTTTTAACATAAAAAAAATCCAAAACCATAACCTCAGAATATGAAAAGCCAATAGTTTTGTGGACCCCGTTTTGGGTAGTTTGGTGTATCAACTTCTCGGGGGTGTAACTTTAGCATAGGATCTCTGTTTAGGGTGAAAAATAGCTCGTTGGAAAGGTATCATTGTCGAGATACATTTTGGGGGCTCAACGAGATCCTTTGGCTATCATCGAGGTGCTCGATCCCAAAAAAAATTCATTTAGGCCCTCAAAATGGCCCCATAAGTTTAGGAATCGAAAACCTGCTAAAAATAGTAAGTTGTCAGATGATTGTTTTGTGCCAGTTGGAATAGGTATATGACCACCGATATCCACCTATATCATGCAATGAGATAGGTGTCAAATAAGGGTGTCGGGAAGGGGTTGGCTCCACGAAAAAAAGGTTTAAAATTATAGGTACCACTACGATCAGTGCAAAAAGAAGAATCCAATGGGATAGGTCTCAAATAATGGGGCGGGTAGGATCCAAACTTTTTTTTAACCCCCACAGAGTTATACCCCGATATGAATAATACTGTAGTGAAAAAATGGAAAAATTCTTAACAGAAAAAAAGTGTAGGAATTTCACAACCAGAATGCAAGAGGAACAATTACATGACAATAGATCTTGTATGTTATGTTTATGTTTCTTTCCCAAGGGTTAGGGTATTAAGGATTTCTATAGACAAGGGTTTTCCCCGTGCTCTGATATACATGCAGGGTCCAACAGTAGTACTCCACCCAATATCTCAGGGAACCAACTAAGGAGGCTAGACCGTTCCCTTAGCTGTACTACCCGACTACCTAGGTACTAGAGAGTATCTTCCCAAGTGTGGTTCTCAGTGGAACTATAACACTCAGGAGGTCGATCGGTTTATCTACGGATGGCTTCAGGGTATCTAGGCCAATCTGTATACAGGTTTTGTCTAATGCGCTAGCACTCGAAGGGGTACTAACATGGGTTACAAGGGTGGAAAACAATGTGTGCTTGAGTACCACTTCTAGTTCATGTGTGTATGCTCCCCCGAATATGGATTTATGTGTTGAACGATAGATCTTTGTAGCTTTAAGACATCAGAATATGTGTTAACCAAAAAAAAATTTACCCGCAGTTTCTGCCAAGAAAGGTGCTCTGATACCACTTGTTAGCTACTGGATCTATTATAATAGCATATTCAGTAATATTACAGTGAATAACAGTGGATTCAACAACAAAAAATAGAGATACTACAGAGAATAACAATGGAACAACAAATATATGGATTCCACAACACCATAATAATACCTTTATTGATAGGAAACAATGTTCACTTGCCTCTTTGAGGGGGCAATCTCCAATAGAGCAGAGCTCTATTGCAATAATTCTCAAGACAAATCCCTCTCATACCTTCTACTCTTATTTATAATAATTCTATATTCCAAAGAACATTCTAGAGGAAGATCTTTCTAGAAGCAGAAGCTTCTATTAGGTCTTCTTACATTGACTTATTCACATTTATTAAATAGGCCTTATTAACTAGTATCGATCTTTATTACAAGGAAATATATTATTTTACCTACATGAGAAGTTAGGGGGTTAGGTCCCTAACATGTGCAAGCTAGGGGGTTAGATCTCTAACATTTGCAAGTTAGGGAGTTAGATCCCTAACATGTGCAGGCTGGATAAAAGAGAGCTGGTGTACTTCGTATTGTTGTGTGTGTTGAGAAGCCTATGAGATCTTGAGCGCTAACTAGTTTGGGAAGCTGGGTGACACCCTGGAACCGTTGTTGTGGATTCATAGCCCTTGCTCGAGGGTGATATTGTTGTTGATACTTTGAACAACAATGTCTACAGTTGGGTGGAATGTGCTTGGTCTGCATCCAATTGGTGATTCGTTTCATTAAAGATAAGTGATCTCTATCATGGTGTCAACTACATGTATATTTATTTCCATTGTGTATTACTTATTATCTTTCAGATTCATGCTTATAATGTGCATGCTTGCTGGTTATTGTTGCTTATGGAATTATATTCATTTCTTTTATGTTGTATCATGAATCTTGATCTCTGCATGTGAATATTTCATGCCTCTTTGTTAATTAAAAATTTATCAGAACTTGAAATCAGTTCAGAAGTGAGTTTTGAAGTAGTGTGGCCAGCCCGTGGGTGGCTTTGTACATTATAGATTGGTATCATAGCTTCTGGTTTAACACCAAATTGGTATGAGCCATAAATTTTATGAATTTGTCAGAATGGTTTTACAGATTCGTTTGTGACGAATTTGGGGGGGAAACATAGAAGAACAGAAGTGAAATCCCCAAATTCTGAGTAGATTTCAAAATTAAGTGCCTTAGAGTAGTTAAAGAAGTGATTTATGGCATTGATCTGAAGTTGCAGAGTTGAATTCATATTTGGAAGTCAAATTCCTGTGAGTTTCATGACGACTCTGTGGTTTTGTAGATTGACGACCCAAATTAATTTGACCTGGAAAATCAAAGGTCAAGATTCAATCATAGAGGTCCGAGAAAGGAATTCCTGATAGGCCTTCATGAAGGAAAGTTAGGAAATACCTTGGATTTGGAGGTACACAGAAGAGAAACTCGATGGTAGAATCCTGAAAGAACGAGATTTGTTAGAATAGTTGGGATCATTCTCAGTCGTTAGATCTTGCAAAGATGTTCTTTCGGAAAAGTGTTTTCAGAAGATATCGTTACGAAGAGTTCTGATGGTATCGAAAGGGAATATTCTTCGATACCCTCCTTTTTGGAGCAGGGAAACTTCGTTAATATTTTGAACTCCGAATGAAAAGTTCTGATGATATCGAAAGGGAATATTCTTCGATACCCTCCTTTTCAGAGAAGTGAAACTTCGTCAATCTTCTAAACTCTGAATGAAAAGTTTCGATAGTATCGAGAAGGGAATATTCTTTGATACCCTCCTTTTTTGAGCAGTAAAACTTTGTCAATCTTATGAACTTTGAATGAAAATTTCCTATGGTATCGAGAAGGGAATATTCTTTGATACCCTCTTTTCGGAGAAGTGAAATTTCCCCAATCTTATGAACTCCGAATGAAAAGCTCTGACGATATCAAAAAGTAATATCCTTTGATACCCTCTTTTCCGAGTCCCATTTGAGCTCGATTATTCAACACTCTGAATGTACACCTCCGAAGGATGGTCTAGATCTATTCCGATTTTAAGATCAATGATGCAGACTTCCCCGTAGGAAAAACTACTCCATAGTGTAAAAAAAAAACAAAAAAAACAGTCTGGAGCCATTTTCTTATTTTGGCCATAACCGGAGCAAATTAATTCATATTTGGATGAAACTTATGGATTTTTTCCGAAGAGATGAGCTCTACAAAAGTGTCAGACAGGGTCATTGTCCATTTCTGCTTGGATTTATAAAAAATGACGAAATAATGGTTTATAAAGATCTAGGTCCATAACTTTGGTAGAGGTTCCAATTAATATGAAATTCATTAAGAGTGTCTAGAAAGAAGACACAGAAATAACCCATGAACGAATTGAATAAATACTAAGGGGATTGGAATGGGGATGCTAAAATAGGCCAAAATCCACTATTTTGGGCCATTTTTTTTATATTTTTGAGATTTTCGAAGGAGGAAAAATGACCCGAGATCAAAAAACTAATTTTTTTTATTTATTCAACATTTTATATACTCATCATGACAGACAACTTTGGTTTAGTGAAAATTTTCCATAAGTCTAGGAAAAGAAGTGAAAAGGGGCAAAATGGTCATTTCCAGATTGCTGCAGTTTTTGAATGGAGTATAAGATTTAAAATATGAAAGTTGTTATGAATTCCCTGTCATTTTGTTTTATCTATGATTTATATAAAATTTTCTCTAGTTCCTGACATATTTTCTTCTGCAGTTGACTTAAGTTGGAATTTCAATAAAATTTCACCAGTGGGGAAAATGCACAAATGGGGTGAAAGTGGATTTTTCAGGAAGCCATAACTTTCAGTTCAAAAATCGGATTGGGGAAAGAGTATAGTTGTTGGAAATATGATTTTGAGGAGAATGACCTAAAACTTTTATAATTTGTAGAATTGTGATATAAATATTCATTTATTGAGCAGAAAAAAGGACATGTAGCATTAATTGACAATTTTTTATGATATCCATATTTCTAACAAAAATGGTTTCTTCAACATTTTGCAGAATTAAGGGGTATAAACATATCAGTTAAGTAGAAGAATTCATTTTCAATAAATGGAAGAAGGAGAGGGAGTTTATAGTCATGATAAAGAAGCCAAAGGAAAAAATATGAGTGTTCGTAATGTAGAGATAGAATCAAATGGACACAAGGGCAGAGGGGAGCAAGAAACATTAATAGAGACGTTGAGAAGCCTGAGAATATAAGTACATAGCTACAAATAAGATAATGAGATGCTAATAGGGTAATAAAATCAGATAAATTCTCAAGTGATGCAAATCTTAAATCAGTTGCAGAGGCAAACAGAAAATGGATCAAACTCAAGATGGGAGGAAGAGGGCAGATATCATGAAAGAAGAGATAACTACAGAAGATATGGTTATTCAAGAAGTGCTAGAGGAAATCATAGTCATCACTCACCTCACTCAACAAGGGAATTTTATGCATTTGAATATTCCATAAGTAGCCCAGAGGTATCTCTTGTTAGGCACCAAAGAAGAAGACATGAATTGGACAGTTTGCAAGGAGAGTTGAGGAAGCTTAAGCCACCATCCTTTGATGGTTAAAGAGAAAGGGAAGATGATGTTGAAGCATGGTTTCTTGGACTCAGGAGGTGTTTTCAATTGCATAACTACTCATCAAACCTAAAATCCATAATAATTTCCACTTACCATCTACATGGAAAAGATGATATGTGGTGGGATCAACTTAAGCAAGTTGAGCACATAAATGAGAGCATGATCACTTGGAAGAAATTAAAGAAATATTTTCAGAAGGAGTACCTTCCAGAGCACTTCTATGACAAGAAAATGCAGGAGATCTTTGAACTTAGGTTGGGAAGCATGACCATGGAAGAATATGAAAATAAGTTCTTGGCACTACTAAAGTATGTGGGGTTTATAAAAGATGAGAAGGTGAAAATACATAGGTTTTTTAGTGGATTTCCTTCATTTTATAAAGTGAAGATTCAATATGATGAGCCCAGGACACTGACTGAGACCATCAGGAAGGCTAAGTGCTTGTATGATCAAGGAAAGGGCAGAGAGTCTATGCATTAATCTTGGAAGGATAAGAAGTAGGAGAAGTATGACCAGAGAAAGAAAGGATTCAAACCTTATTTCAATTGAAATAACCCAAATAAAAATCAGCCACACCAGTCTGATGAGGATGAATCCAAGAGAGAAGACTCCTTGGGAAAAAGGGGAAGACCACCAATTCAATGTTGGGGATGCAAAGAAGATCAATTGTATAAGGATTTCCCTCACATAAAAGATAAAGTGAAGACCATGTACAAAATCCAAGGGGATACAATAGTAGAAGACATGGGAAGAATTTATGCAACCTTAGAAGATCGACAAGCAGAGTACCAATTCAATATGATCGAGTTGGAAGGTAAAATCATTAATCAACCTGTTGTTATTTTAATTGATTCAGGAGGAATGCATTGTTACATTGATCCTAAAATAGTGGATAGATTAAATTTGGAGAAAAGTAAGCTTGAAAAATCAAGTTTGGTTCAGCTAGCCACTGGAACCAAAAGAAGGATCAATGAGATGGTCTGAGGTTGTTCCATAAGTCTGAACTGAGTGAATACTACTGTTGATCTAAATATTATACCATTAGAATATAAATGTTGAATTCATTAAGTGGATAGCCTCATGTGTTGGTGATCCTTGGATAACTCCCCTTGTAAATTGAAGACTGACAAAATTATTTCAAATTAGCAGAGGATTGCGTCAAGGTTTTCCTCTTTCTCCCTTTCTCTTCATCATCATGGAAGATTCCTTAAGCCACAGGTTAGAGGATGAAAGCGAGGTTGGTAATCTTCCTAGCCTCTATATGGTTCATGGAGTCAAAATTTTAAAACATTCACAATCTACGAATGACACCTTATTGATGGGGGAGTGATCTAAAAAGGATCCAGAGAAGACTAAGGACAACTCAGAACTCGCAGAAGCAAATCAGGAAGCTCAGAATGGCCTCAACAGATAGAGAAAGGGAAAAAATTCAATGTTCTCACAACTCAGTGAAAATGACATCATTGCGAAGAGCCTGTCACAATATTTCCAACGACGCAAAAGAATCATCAAATGAAATTACGGATCGAAATATATTCAAGGTCAAATTTTGGTCAACCTAGCCTAATCAATAGGGGATGAGTCATCATCTGTACTGCTGACATCAACATCAATATGGATGACGTCATCACCCATACAACATACGTGGCACACGCAGGAGGCGACACGTTTCATGCCAACATCAACATGGTGTCATGGAAACACTAGAGGTTTCCACGTGTCACTCATATTTGGCCTTTTCAGGTCATTTTGTGGACCAGTAAAAATGAACCACGTGGCAGTCCCTACAACCACGTTGTAGACCATACAGTGACATGGCAGGTCATACGATGACATGGTAGGTGATCGTACAATTGGTGATGTGGCCCAATGGTTGGATGCCATGTGGCCCAGTCATGGGATGCCACGTTGCAGTGGGAAAATGCCCAATGACAATCTAAGAATGAATTTCCAAAAAAAATATATACCAAAAAGTTGGTGGGTCCGCCAAATCCGATGGGACCCTGCCAAATCTAGCACCAACAAACTATCTAGAATCCTCGCTAAGTTTGGCTAAACAAACATATTCAAATATATACATATGTTACAATGGGTACCCAAAAGGCGAGGCCCACGGGCTCAACTCCGGGACCTCCCCCTCTATACACACCTTAACACATGCTCCGCTAACCTAATGACCAACGGTTTTCGTTGATTACAAAGATGGGTTTTTTGTTTAAAAAGTGAATCGACCCAATGTTGTCGGGAAGAGGCACATGAGGGTACTAACTGACATGAATTCCGAGATGTTTTTCTTAGCATTTATTGTAGGTTATAGGGCACAAAAACCGAGACATAGTTTCTCTTGGGCCTGGGAGTGCCAGAGTTAGATCGAAGTGTAGAGACAATCATTTTTGGGTAATTCGATACCACAATTTCAATGGTGTTGTCTGTTTTCTGATATGAGCAAATTTTTTGCAGCTTGATTTCAGAATGAGGTATACTTATGTATTTTGCCAAATTCTTTTGCTGAGCTAATAAAAAGGCCTACCCATTTGAGAGTAGGACCCAAAGATGCAGTCCACTAGGGAAGAACTCCATTATCAAGTTTTTGTGTTCAGATTTGATGCTTATGTCTCTTCATTATTGAGATTTTCCTTCTTTAATGGTGCACTTTAATTTATGCTCATTTAATACAATTCTTTATAAGTCACTTCGATGAAAACATCCCGGATCAGGGAGCTTCTCATATCATTGCTTTGAGGCACAAACAGGATTTGGATTCCTTTCTTGATGCCTCTGGAGGAGCAGTTAACCACCGGAAATGAAAATAATGGGATGGAACACAAGAGCTTAGGTAATGCAAACTATATCAAGAATGTTTGAGTTTTCCCTTGTTAGTGATTAGACTTCTTTTCTATATCTTGGCATTCATGTTTCCTTAAAGCGATATGCTTCGCAAGAATAGAATTATATTCTGGAAAAAATTAATATGAAGTTTACTCAATGGGGTTATCAATGGATTAATCTGGCCAGCTGAATTGTCCTTATCAGATTTTTTCTTTCAGTGTTGCATCTCTACCAATATTCTTCCTTGTTATCTCCAAAAGGGATTACAACTCATATTTATATGAATATAATGAAGTTCCTTTGGCAAGAGGGGAAGTCAAACGAAAAAAAAAATCACTTGATAAATTGGAAGCAATTAAGAAACCCCAAAGACAGAGGAGGGATAAGTATCAAATATCCAAAATATATGAACATCTCCATGGGAGAAAATTGTTATGGAGGCTTATTACAGGGAGACTGATGTGGTGGAAACATGTTATATGAAAGAAGTACTTCTTGGGATCTAGGAATATATGTTTGGAAAGGCCACCAAGAGTGGATAGAGGTTCTCCGATTTTTTATTTTCTCATAGTGACTCTCCCACTCATCAATAATGATCAAAACCAAGTTCCAGGAAATGCTAAATTTATCAACTTTTGGGAGGATTGAATCATGGAGCAGGAATGTCCTTCCCTTCTGATAGATCTTTCTCCCCTTCGAGCTTGGATGATTGATGAAGGAATTATCGAATTGTTCAATATATCCTCTTAGGATCTCTCTTCCAGGACCTAGGTTGGTTGTAAATTTGCATCCACGCTAGCTCCCTTGGAACCTTTAACTCATCTTATCATTCAAGCACCACATGGTTGCACCCCATGAATCTAGCCATTAAGGATTCTTGGGATTGGGGGACTTACTTTTATTTATTTTTAAATGGTTTCCGCTTCTTGTTGGAAGGTAATAATTTTTTACCCCACTCAACTCTGAGAACCTCAAAAAGTGGGGTATTATTGGTCCATCCTGATGTGCTTTGTTTCATCAAGACGAATAATCCATACAAAATATCTTTGTCAACTGTAGTTATGCCAAATATTCCTGGGATTTCACCCTTGTAGATATTTTCCAATTTCTTGAGTGGTTGTTCACTTGTGAAGATTTATTCTCTCATTGGAGACATATATACAAGGGATTTTTTCATCTAAAACCTTGTTTCTAGCGTCTTTGGTTGGATTTTCCTAAATACATGTGCTAGACAATTTGGTTGGCAAGCAATAAAATGATTTTCCAGGAAGAATTGTTTCCCCCCAGACAGTCTGTGAATATATCCATCTCTATATTTGAAGAGTATATGCATTCCCATATGCACCTATAGGATCAATTCTTGGAGTCTTATGAAGCTCATTGGGTGAACAATTTTAAACTTGCATCAGCCCTTGTTTCCTCTGGTGGTTAGTCGGCTTCCCTTCCTAGGTGGGATCTTAGGAAATCAATGATGGAATTCAAATATTGTCTTGCAAATATGGAAGTCCATTCTCTCTTTTTTTATGGATCTTCTTGGAACAATCCTGGGGTGGCAGGCATGGAGGGGCATCTTATTGATCCCTGAGGAAATATTATAGCTTCCTACACTTGGGCACTAGGGAATGTATCAAACAATGTTGTTGAAGCATATTCCTTACGAGAAGGTGTGTGCATTGCGAAATAACAAAATGTTTCTAAAACTATGGTTCTCTCAGACTATATGATGGTTGCTCAAGAAATCATCGAGAAATCTCAGTCTGATAATAATTTCCTCAATGGTATTATCTCTCACACCCTCTCTCTCATTGAATACTTTGAAAACTTTAGAATTTTTCATGTTATAAGAGAGTTAAGAGCTCTAGCAGACCATTTGGATAAGTTTGGGTCAAATTTGGATGTTAGTATCATAGAAATAAATGGTCCCAGGGGGGATTTACCCATCCCATAGTCTGAGACCTTCCTACTTAATTTTGTTGACATGTGGAAGTCGAAGTGGATCGTCGTTTGTTTTGTACCTTCTCTTGCACATTCACAAAGTAATGGTTTTGAGATTGTTATTCAATTTTCTTCATTCCACTTTATCCTTTTATGATAACTCTCTCTAGTTATGGATTGTTCATTCTTGGTGCTTGGGAGGGTTTCTTATTTTTTAGCTCCTGTTGGGTCATTTTTTCTCAGGGAATTGTTTCAGTTTTTGGGAGGTGGTGGTGCTTGTTTGATGTCATCTTTGTTGGGGTTCCAGACCAGGTATATCCTAGTTTTCAGGATTTCCTCTTCTAGGTTTGGTAATGTTTATCTCTTCCTATGTATGTATCATTTTAGCCATGATGAATGTCATTCTTTGCTTGTTTTTATTAAATATGGAATTGGAGACCCTTCACCAAGCCCTAGGTGGCAGGGTTTTGTAGCTTTTGGTTGTCGTGGTCAGAGATGGATCCAAATTTGAGTGATATTAAAAGAATACTCAGACGAAATGAGGAAATATCCCAAGAAAATCTTTCTTCATTATAGCAAATAGTGATAAATCTAGGGGAAACAAGCCAAGCTATGGTTTCTTTGAGGAATCTCTTAGATATTCAGATAAGGAAAATTGATGAGTTGCAATTTGATATTCAACATCTAAAGTCTCTTTCTCTTCCACGACATTCAACCTCTACTTCAATCAATCAAGGTGCAGTTGTCTCCCCCAACGAAGCTAACACAATCAATGATATTGAGGATCGTGACACAACTCCCATGGACATTGAATATGGAAGTCTTCAACAGGCCAGGGTACCATAAATTCAGGACTCTAAATATTCCTATCAATGAATGTTTTTCAAAATTCTCTTTCCCTTAGGCCAATTTGTAAAAGAGGTTATCAATCAGTCTGAGTGGGAAATTGATCTAGAGAGAGCGCCAAGTTTTTTCTTTTTAGCTCTAGAACTATATACAGGCCATGTGTCGTTTTTGTTGTTTTGTATGATAGTTGTTTGATTTAGCACAATCCTATTTTATAATATATAAATTTTAGTTCCGTTTATAAAAAAAATAAAAAATAAAGGCCATTGTTACTAAATTTTTTTAATGGGGGTTGAGTCCATTCATAGATGAATTTCCAAGGAAATTATGGTGGGTATGATTACAGAAAAGACATCTAGAGCTTGTTTACGAACATCACAGGGCCTAGATAAAAGCATAGCTTTGAGATTATGCCCTATGATTGTGACCAAGTGTTATGACATTTTCCAAGGCATGTGAGAAACATCCCTATAGTCCATAATATAAATGGAATTGTAACAAGGTTGGTTTACAAGATGGAAGGAATTGAGGCTAATGGGTAATTGCCAAGAGAGGGATCATGAATGTGAAAAAATCATTTCCTAAGAGTAGGGAGTGGATAGCTATATTGTGTTGTGTAAATGCAATTGCTCTATCAATCCCTCATTCTATTTGTTCAAGGGAAGTATTCATATGAAGAACCATATCTGAATTTTTGAGCCACGAACATGCATGGCTACTCATTCCAATGCATGGATGACTAAAGAATTTTTTATGAATTGGATTTATCATTTTGTTGCATTTATAAATGGTGGTGTCTCACCTACTATCATATGCTTGCTGATTTTTTGTTATGGTTATGACACCTACATAACTTTACAAACCATAGAGAATACAAACAAGATGCATATAAACTTGTTGAATTTGGTTACACACTACTCATAAGTTGCAACACTTATATTTGAGTATGTTTGGACCTTTTCAAGATTACTTTCAAGTCCAAAAGAGCATCATGTATGGAAAACCATCGAAAAAATGGACCTTTAGGAATGAACATGAAAATTAAGTACCATTAAACACATTTATTGTATTGATAACATTGGATGTTTTGGGGGTTGGAATATCCTTAGATACAAATGTCGATCTATTGTTTAGACTTGATGAAAAATAATTGATTGTAGAGATTGGCATTGATCTCAACATAGAATGTTAGCAAGCTTTGTTTATGGCATATAATTTTATGTTTATAAGGAAATAAGGGAGAGTTGCATAACAACTAGTCCTTGCCTTTGTGAGAATGAATGACAAGAGAGGAGTAACAATGAATGAATGAGCGGTAATACTATATGAGCCTGCTCTCGTGATCAACTTCTCCATGTTGCTTGTAAGCAATAGGGTAGATAATTAAGATCTTCAATTCTCCTATGTGTATTTTGTTCGGGAAAGAAATAACATGAAAATATCTACAGAGAAGACCAATAATCAAAGTCTGATAATTGGAGTGATATTGAGGAAACAAAACTCGCCTCGTAACTATTCTTCCACTGTTAAATGCCTATTCTCTTGATATAACCATGCATACAAAAGATGAAGAGGAGTAATCATGTATATGTGTAAATTCATTCTCATTTTCTTCTGATATTCATTTTTTGTTGTTATTTTATGTGTGATTAATTAAATATAAGGAAAATATAATTTCTCACCTATGATGGTAGAAGGTAAATAGTTAATTTCAATTGAAAACATACTTATTTTCTTTGAGACCTCCACAGGCAGGTGAATCAAGTGGATATATATTTTTTTAGGTATTAGCTGGATACAATTTAAAGTTTTCAAAGTCCAATAGTTGTTAATGCAGCAGAAACATTTTTTCTACCATGTGATGAACCAATCTAGGGGAAAATAAAGCATTTATTTACAAAGAAGTGAATTAGAATAATTAAGCTAAAGGACCTTTTACAAAATTCATTAAGGTTACCAATTACCAATTTATTTTCAGACGGATTGTTAGAATATTGAAACATATGAATAAACATACAACAATATTAAACAAAAGAACCTTACTAGTCTATCATCCTATCCATATAACAACAACATCTAATCATAATACGAAAGAGACAAGAGAAAAAGAGTACACCATATATACGTGGTAAAACCCCAAAATGGGGAAACATCCACTAGAAGGTATTGTCTTCTTTATTCTTTAGAAATCTCCATTATTACACTTGAGATCCCACACATCACACTCCATCTTCACATCATTCCAATGCATATGATCACTATGTGATCCTTCATTTAAATGTACCTCATGGGTCTCTCTTACCTCTATTATATACCAAGAGGTATGGAGGAATTACATCCCACAATACATGTGGGATAAATGTAATTCCACCTCTTTATATAATGAATGGTAACATGAGTATATTACATCATGATGCACGCGGGATAACTCTTTTACGTAAGAGTAGACATTATTACCTTCCAAATTAATACCTTCCATCAATACCACACAAGTCATTATTACATATTCCAACACTCCCCCTTAATGATGGCTAGGGAGAAGGAACACTTATGGAGGAAGATGGCATTACAATACTCTCCAACATTCCTTGCAAGAATAAGAAAGACAATAACTTCCAAAGTAACACATTCCAACACAGTCGTCATGCACCAAATATGATCTATTGCTTTTAAATTTGAGTTTATAAGTATGTATGTTTTTTTTTCCATTTTTCTTCATTATATATAAAAATCCAAAAACAAATGTACATGATACTGATGTTTGTCTCAAGTAGGGCCTCTATTTCATGAAATTTTAATTTTGATTTTGAGCTTGTCATAGAAGTAACATGCACATTACACCTACTACATAGCCACGACACTCTCGACTATCAACATTGTTTATAAGGTCCACATTAGAGGCTTGACTCACCACCACATATCCATGTGTTTTCATCATGAATAGACATGCTATTAAGATCTTAAATATGTATTTAACTATTGAAAATATCCATCACATGGCCTTTAATGAATGTTCATTAACTAGGTTTTCTTCTTGCATTAACATATACATATAGAGTGATTTAAAATTTACATGTTTCATTTAATCTCCACATTAACAACACACATGTACTAGCCATTGCAAAAAATCTTGTCAGGTGCCAGAGAGTGAAAAAAGATTGGCTAATGTTTCATTTAGAACGGTAAGGCAGTTAAGGAGGCTATATCTATAAGGGAGGAATGTCTTTCTCTTGAGCTCTTCCACTTGGGCTATATTTTTTATGTAGTGAAGCTCATGGGAAGAGAACATGACCCCTCTTCTAGAAGAATCCTTGTTTGGACTCAATTTTGGGCTTGCATTTGTCTTCTTTTCTCATGTAGGCTTTACCTTTTTAGTTTGTTTAGGTGTCTTCTGTTTCTCTAAGGATTGTTTTGTAGGACTGGAGAAGGATAGAGCCTAGAGTTTCTATTTGGTGTGGCCTTTTCCCTCGTTCTTACTTCTGTACAAGAGAAGATATTTTAGACTCTATCACTTTGAGCCTCTTTGCTTTACGAAGCTCGATGATGATGATGATGATGACTATGCAATATTGTTAGAATTATCATCTACATCTCCTCATTCCTCATCTTCTAATTTGGAGGGTTCTTGTTCTACCCATTGATCCAAGCTCTTGAGTGGTGATACTGATTTGGTTCTATGATGGTGAGATTTTCCCTTCTAGCCCAACTTTGCATCTTTCTCCATTTCTCAATGCTATGCTAACTTCCTTCTTTCTCATGGTCATATTCTTGTCAAAAGTAATTATCTCTCTCTATCTCCTCCCGAGTTAATTCTTAATGCCACTATGTTTTTGTTGCTTCTCTTTCCAACACATTTGGTTTTGGCTTTGGATTTGGTTTATTTTTACCATGCTAACTTGAAATATCATGTCTAACGTGTGGGACCTAAAAAGTGTAGTAAGAAAATAAAAAAAATACATACAAAATTATCACCTGTCTCCTAGGTAATATCCCATCTTTGAGGCCAAGTGACTTGTTATCCATATATCATGTTCAATATCCATCAAACATTATTTTGAATGCCACTATCTATTAATCATAGAAGTAGAGTAAAGGGGACCACGTAATAGTAAACATGTTTGAGGAGCTTGAAGGGAGGGATGTAGTAACGTCACTCTCTTTGAATGGATGTCTTGCTCTGGTGATAGAACCTCTTTTCCTTCCTAATTTATTAAAAGGAAGGGTTTCCACCACAATTCTATGGGAGGATAAGGAGGACTAGAGTTGCTTGTAATGGCTAGATATGCAACAACCAACATCCATTATATACATTTCCTTTGGAAAATTGGTTGTAAAATCTCATGAGAAACTAGTGCATCTTTCCTTGGGGCTAGAGGTAAGGCATAAGCCTTTCTTATGGGTTCTCCACTCAAATATCGTAGAAGGAAAATTTGTAGTTTTACGAAAGATATTTGAAGAACGAACAAAGGATCGGACACTAAAATCGAAATATGAACCAATCAACACAAAGGCCTTGTCATCTTCCATCTTGGAGATCTTTGGGGCAACAATGGCCATGAAATTATGCTCGACACAACATGAAACTAGTGGATGCATGGGACTAGTGGGTGCATTGAAGAAGAAGCTACTTATGAGTATTCTAGGGATGGAAGTGATTTAGATTATATAGGGAATGAAATGAAACACACATAGAAATATAGTAGAGAGCACAATAATACAATGAAACCTAACTTCTATTAATGAATAAAATAACAGAATACTACCAAGCACAAATTGGCTATAATGGTGGTAACTTATCTCTAATGGGAGAGAGAGAGAGATGTTGGCTATGCTCATTCAAAAAAATATATTACAAGAGGCCAGAAGAATGGCCTTTTAACATAAAGAATGAACCCTAACAGTCCAAAACCCTAACCCTAATATATATCTCTATTATTTATATTAGAGAGAAAAAATCGGTGTATTAAAGTATCTTTGAGATTTCGTTATTAGATGAGATGATAGAGCTTAATTTTTATTTATTTGATATTTAAAAAAATAAAGAAAAAATTATGATAATTAAAATTCAGGATATAATGGCAAGGTCCAAATCATGAACTTAAGTCTACGTCAAGGACTAGATGTATTATTGAGTCCACTCTCAATCATACTTTTTTTGTATTTATCATTTTCTCAACCAATCTTATTGTACTCCTCATTAAATCATAAATAATCTTGAAACATTAATTTTCAATCCATGATATGTAAATTTGAATATGTGAATATACTCCACAATGTAACACTTACTTCTCATTAAATCATAAATCATATTGAAACGCTAAATTTCAATCCATGATATGTAAATTTGAATATGTGAATATACTCCACAATGGCCACAATGTAAAAGAAAGTGTTGTATAACGTTGATCATAGAAAAATCTATATAAATTTTAACACTCAAATGATTGAGGAACTTTATTCCCACCAATAAAGTAACTTTACATACACGAAATTTAAAAAGCGAATTTAAAATTTATATATACAATTAATTGGTGCATTATTTTACTTTAGCAAGTAAGCCCTTTATCGTGGGACCCACACAACCATGCAACTTGCGTTAGGGCACACTAGAGATTGTGGCAGTATGCATTTAATACAAATAAGCGATTATGTTGATGAAGTAAGACTTCATGCCCCACCTTTATGTTCTCTTTGGCACTAGTATTAAGATTTTTTTTTCCAAAAGAAAATTTCACATTATATTAAGCATAATATAATCTTTTTACAAGTGTCTTTTCCACACTGACAACGGAAAAAAAAAAACAATATTGTCCAGGCAAGAAAACATAGAGAAATAGTCTAATAAAGAGGAAAAATGAGCCAAGGTTGGCAAACTTATATCCATCGACACATAATCGAAAAGAAACTGGTAGTCTTTTATGCACCAGTTCCAGTCTAAAAGAGTCCATAGACAGTGGAGAGAAAAAAACCAACAGAAAAGAAACTAAAGAGATATGTACTGAAGTGGACCCTCATGTCCATCCATCCAAAAGGTATATGTTATTCTCCCGTGATAGTTGTGAAGGGCCTTTTTTTATTGGCTATCTACTTTATAGTTCACCTCCTTGTAAATATGAGCAAATGTAATAGATCTGAAAAGAAGATAGAATTCTACTATTCTTTCCTTCCACACATCCATATTTGCCACCCAGGTCACCTTTCCTATTGAGCCATTCTATGATGATCTTGGAGTCTCCCATAACAAGTAAATAAAAAACTGAAAATCTAACAACAAGCACTAAAGTAGCCCATGAGCCCATGAGCTCAGCTCTAGTGTTGGTTCCTTTCCCACAATTCAAAATCCATTTGTATTCTCTATAAACATCCAGTTTTATGACACCACCTGCTCCACTTAAGAAAACTTGTTGTTGAGACACCCCATCAAACCATGCCAAGGTTTTATCTGCTGGATAGATAGGTATAAGAGATAGAGAGATATTTCCCTTGTGTATATTCAAAGGGATACCCATAGAGCTCCTAGATAAGTAAACAATTATTTTCACCGAGGGCCTCAAATCTTCAAAAATAGCCTTGTTCCTATCGATCCAGATAAACCAACAAACATATGTTGGAAGTGTTTTCAAGTTGGGATTCTGAATAGTCCAGTTTCTAAATTATTCCACCACTGTATTACCATTCCATCCGGAGACAAGAATTAAATCCTTTTTGAGCTCCTCCCAAACAATTCGAGTAAAGGAACAATTTAGGAAAAGATGATTGGTGGAATCTCTATCTTTTCTACACAAAATACAAATACCTGGGCCCTTCCATCCATGCTTTTGAAGATTTTTCCAAGATAATATTGTGTTTTCTACTAGGATCAATACAAATAACTTAATCTTCAGGGGACACTCCCACTTCCATAAGTTTCTACGCCATCTTCTCAGCTTTGTTTTCCACAGAGAATTCGAAAGAGCTTCATAGATATCTTTTATAGATATGTTACCTGAGTTGTCTCCTCCAACCCAAATCAGCTCATCCTATTTTTCACCTAAAGAAATTCCCAATTCAATCAATGATTGTCTGTAGCAGTCCCACTCCACAACAAGCATATTAGCCAACTCCAAATCCTCGCTAGTGATCCAACTAGTACCTGTTGCTTCTCCAATAGATTGTCGACTAGATTGAAATAAGTAGTGGATTCCTTTTTTATTAAGGCAACTCACTAGTTCTTGTGATAAAAGAGATTCCTGACCCATGCCTAAGATCATGTCCATCCAAACTATAATCGAAATACCAGAACTCGGTTTCCATGCCAACTAATGGAGAACAATTGACAAAGTGTTACATAAATTTTTCCATGTTTGGGAGCCAAAAGGATGTGATGAGTCCTCCGATCTGAGCCAAGTCCAAACTGGAATGTGCAGGAAATATTTATCCTTTAGTACACTTTGCCAAATCCCTTTCTTCATTAAAGCTCTCCACAAATAATTAGTTGCTAGTGATCTATAGAATAGGAGAATATTGTGTAGCCCCCAACCACCAAATATTTTTGGTCTAGCAATTTACATCCAATTACTTATGTGGTACTTCCTTTTATGATTATTACCAGACCATAGAAACTCAAAACATAGCTTACAGATAGTATGTAGAACAAAGATCGAAACATGTGCAAGAGCCAACCAGTAAACCGGTTGGCTCTCCAGGACCGCCTTTATCAGAACTAAGCGACCACCAAGAGACAACCACTTATTACTCCAATGAGAAATCCTTGACTCATATTTATCTATTAACCATTTCCAGTCAGTTGCTTTATAGTTGTCGGGTTTTAACAAGTAACCCATATATTTAAAGCCAGACGTCAGATCCTTACAGGGGAAGAGAAGAGTATCCTTAATTGAATTGAGAACTTCCATATGGACCCCCGAATGGAGAATGATTGATTTCTATGCATTGATAATCAGACCCGACGTACAACAAAAGTTTTGAAGAATGTCATGTATAACCTCCCATTCAGAAAGATTCACTCTAGTCATGATCAAGATATCATCGACAAACAGGAGATTGATAATTCTAATCATCCTGGATACCTTAATTCCAGAGATATAGCCCTCATGTTTTGATTTTTTGAGTGCCAGACTAAGACCTTCCATAACCATTAGAAAAAGAAGAGGAGACATTGGGCATCCATGTCTGATCCCCCTGCTACTTTTAAGACAATTTTTTGGTTCACCATTTATCAAGATAGCGTAATTAGTTGATGTAACATAGGCCATAATCTAGTTGGTCGTTGGAAGGCCAAAACAAATTTGAAGCAGGATTATCCTCAAAAAGTCCCAATCTGTGCAATCATATGCCTTTTTTAGATCAAGTTTTAGAATTATAGATTGTAATTTTTTACTTTTGATGCTATGTAAACATTTGTGTGCTGTCTCGATTGCATCAAGGATTTGCCTACCTTTCAAGAACCCCAACTGCTCAATTGATAAGGATCGAGATAAAATTGGTCTAATTCTCTTGGCTATCACTTTGGATATAATATTGTAGCATAAGTTGCAGAGGGTGATTGGCCTAAAAACGTTGAACACTATAGGATTGTTACCTTTGGGGATCAATGTAATAAATGTGGAGTTTATCAAGTTGTTAACCTTTCCTTCAATTCTAGACTCTTCCACCATGTCTACAAGGTCTTGGTCAACAAGCTCGAAGAAGGAGAGGAAAATATCCACGGTCCATCCATCGGAGCTGAGGCTTATGTCCTTTGTAAAGCCCTTGAGAATACCTAAAATTTCATCCTTTGTGATAGCCTGTTCCAAAATAATTTGTTCCTCCTCTCCAACAATGGTCGGGTACAATCTAACTGTGTTAATCTGATTTACAATAGAATTTTGACCAGTATCGTTGAAGAATGATTTGAAAAACTTGGTAGCTTTCATATTGATGGCTTCCTGCCCTGTATGGGAAACCCCTACCTCATCATTGATCTCCCATATGGATTTTTTATTACGCCTGTAGCTCGCAAATCGATGAAAGAACTTTGTGTTCTTGTCGCCACCTTTGATCCATATAGCTCTACATTTCTGGCACCATTGCTCTTCCTCTATCAACAAGAGTCTCTTTCTCTCTCTTTCTAGATTACAGACTGATTGGTCAGTCAAATCCATTGAATTTTATTTAAATATCTGTTCATATTTTATCACAAGGGTCTCTTCAACCAATTTAAGGTTCCTCCCATCCCGGATATGTTTTTCCTTGGCCCAAGTTTTTACACGACATTTTAGAGTTGAGAGCTTTTGCCACCAATCTCCTTTGTGCACCCGGAATAACAATGAAACCAGGATCCAACCATATATCATTAACCATCAGTCCAAAAGAATCCTCCCCAATCCAAATAGAGTTGAGCTTAAAAGGATGTGCCACCCTCGGAAACCCCAGACCAAGCTTGAAAAAAACCAGAGCATGATTTGATAGAAAAGGATAATGTACCCAAGTCCTAAACCTATGATAATAAGTCAACAATTCCTCTGCAATAAGAACTCTGTCAAGTCTTTTTGAAATGTTGTCAATCCCTGCCCAATAATTCCTCCATGTCGACATGATTTCTGAAGGAAGAACATCAAGAAGAGAGTTTTTCATGAAAAGAGATTTGAAAAAGCCCGCCAAGGGATCTTGGAATGCATTCTGTCCCCAAATATCCTCCGGAGAAGTAGTAAAATTCAAATATCCCATGATGATGATATCTTTTTGAGCTAGGATTCCTGATGCTTCCACAGATGCCCATAAAATGTTCATGTCCTGACAAGGGTCGTGGACATTAAGAAGCATAAGCTTTCTTTTGTCCACTAAGGAATAACCTGATAGTAGAATTCCACCAATACTTAGAAAAGGATCAAAAGAAAATAAATTCGGATCCCAAGACGTAAGTAAACCACCTGAAGTCCCCACAGAACTCACAACACATGTCATCCAGTCAGGTCTTATTTTATACATAAAACTTCTTGCCTTATCCGCTGACACCATAGTCTCCTGTAAGAAAATTATACTCGGAGAAGAATTATTCAAGAGTATACGCAGAGAGGTTTGTTTCAGGGGTCCTCCAACACCTCTAATTTTGAGAGTTACTAAAATCATATATTAGCCCTTTCTTAAGAGTTACTAAAATAATATCTTATCCCTTGCTAGGGATTTTAATCCTTCCTACGGGAACTTCACGTTTTAATTGGAGAGGCTTCAAAAACCAAACCCCTAGACCACACAGGGTCACTACTAGATGTTCAACTCTTCTCAACACAGTCTGAAGTAGTGCTAGCAAGAGCTGACCGCTCAATAGGAGAATAACATAGGAAGGTAGGTATCGAAATAGGTTTAGTAAGTCTATGCCCAACAGGTATAAGATCGGTTAAAAGGTTGTCGAAAGCATTGTCACTTAGTTCATGTTCGACATAACCAGGGACAAAGATAAGCTCTGATGCAGGCCTAGGTTGACTAGAAGAAGGGTCAGTTGCCACTAATGGAGGGGAAGCCATTATATTGTTACGAGGGGTATCCCCAGTGCCTAGCTCAGAGTCGGGAAGAGGATTAATACAATCAGAAACAAACTCCGCCCCTTTAGAATGGTCAAAAAACAATTTATTATTCATATGGTCCCATTCCCATACTGATAAAGAAGAGTAAAGATTGGGACATAAGTTCTTTAACTTACCTATAAAAGTCGCTTCCATAAGAGTAGGACTATCCACTGTGTAGAGGCATGGGAACTCCATTTGTACTTCATCATTCTCCAGCGGAGTGACATTGTCACCTAGCAAGTCACCATCTAATTCTTCATCTGGAAGAGAGCCATATACCTTGGTACATTCCTTTCGTAGGTGTCATGTTCTTCTACAGAGGGTGCAATAGAAAGGAAACCCCAAGTAGTCCAAGTGTTGTGTGAATAGAAGGCCCCTCCATTCTATTTTCAGTACTTCCAGAAGTCTGCCATGAATGTCTATTTCAACTAGAATTTTAGCCATATGTTTATCCATTGATGATAGGTCATATTATTTTATTTTTAGAAAGTGACCAATGGAGTTCCTGACCGCTTATAATTATTTTTTGTTTAACAATTGTAATGAGAGACTTGGCAGAAGCACCCAAATGTGCTTGAAACTGAAATACTCAGTGGTCGGGTTAAAACTCAAACACCAATGTTTTAACATTAAGCTACCCCCATCAAAACTCCATAAAGAATTTAAAACTAGTTCAGTATCTTCCAGACTTTTAAACACAAAACCCGACCACCCTCTAGGTAAAGATAACAA
Organism: Picea engelmannii; assembly: GCA_009831015.1. Taxonomy (NCBI): domain Eukaryota; kingdom Viridiplantae; phylum Streptophyta; class Pinopsida; order Pinales; family Pinaceae; genus Picea; species Picea engelmannii. The sequence continues at coordinate 44,774 of ML833980.1, read as the reverse complement.
CTCCAACGTGTAACCCAACAGTGGGAGCCAATTCTGTTTCACCCATTCCTCCATGGGAGTATTTCACCTCGACCGATAGGTCATTCTACCTACTAATGCATAGAGCGACAAGGTGCACGATTCCTCAAGTCCAATATCCATACCCAACACTAACTTCCACTTAGTGCGCTTCGACTTCCATGCCTTAACCGAGTGGGTAGAAGGACTTCTAGAAAATTTCCAACCAACTATACTACCTTCTATCTCAGCACCAGACCAGGGAAAACATGAGTGATATTTAACATGGCCTCCTATAACCTGGGATTTTACAGGAGAGCGTGAAGCATCAAAGGGACCTTTATCAGTAACCACATAAATAGACACAAATATCTTTCAAAAGTTTGCAGTGTTATGGATGAGGCAAGGGTTGTGATGTAGAGGGGAGACAAAACCTCCTATATTCACATTAGCAATAAGTCTCTCATCAAGGTGACGACTTGTAGTATTTACTGCATGGATCACATCCAATGATGCAAATAAACCCGCCTCCTCCCAATGCACCTCGTCAACCACACTCATGAGTGTGATGACATCATGTTCCATTGGGGAGGGCACTTGTAAGCCTCTGAAACTTCACACAATAAAAATAGTTAAGACGACATGGTCAGAGACCAGTCCTTTCATTCGGAAGGTAGTCCTCAGGCTCCAGTGAATAAAGGAGGATAAGGGAGGGTCCAAACACCTGTACTAAGAGAAATAACTCCTCCTGCCACTTTCAACTAGAGAGCTTGGATAAGACGAAAAAAATGCTAAACCAACCAAGCACTTGACCAAAAAGGATAATCTAAGAGATAACCAATTCCCCCACCCAAAATCAATGATAAAAACAAAAACACTACCACAAGTTGCGACAGTAATCAGACCTAAACTCCATTGTTGACCAATTGGTATTAGGATTTACGTAGTAGCAAAGACGTTTAAGTACATGTTACTTTAGGGAAGTTAGTGACCAATCAGTTTTATTCTAAGTGATATTTTTAATAAATTATTTAAATTTATATATTTAAATATAAGAAAAGAGCGTTAAGTTTTTTCACTATTTAAAAAAATTAAAAATAAATATTTATTTCAAGGAAGAAGTAATTCAAGTAATTTGAAATTGTTTGTATATTTAAAAAAAATGATATCTGGAGAAAAATAGAATGGTAGAAATCTTGATTGGTAGATGGTGAATGTTTGCAACAAATAACATTCCAATTTACCTAACATCAAGCCTAGGTATATCCAAGCACCGCTTTCCACCTGCAAAGTCATTTAAACATTTATTATCAACCTCACCTTGTGTGATCAATAACTTAGCCCTAATTATGCAATCTAAAATGTGATCAATGACCATACCTCATTAAATTCATCAAATCAATCCCCCAAGACCGTTAAAAATTTCAAAAGCACAAGGATTAGTCAAAGTAAATTTTTAGTTATTGGATCATAATCAAATTAATTATAGACACACATTCAAAAATTCAAGTATACAATCCATGCCAATGGCCATTCACCATTCAAAACTTATGATGGAGTACTATAAATGAGTGTCTGTCATCCCTGGAAGTAAAATTTCTACATTACACAATTTCAAACTATTCAGTAGATCACTATGAACACTCCCTCACAGAGTACCTTTAGTTTAGGTGTTGACACTTGCCATAAACTATGTTAATGTTAAGTTTTATGTTTGTTGTCACATATGTTTCTATTTCCTTGTTCTTTTACATTGTATCTATTGTTGGTATGTTTATAGGCTTCTACAATCATGGTAAGAGGGAATTTTTTTGCTTTTATAAGGAGGGAAAGAAGGCTAGTTACCAGGGGTTCCTAGCTACAATAGGATGTCTCAGATGAGGAAATACCCAAGCTATTACTGAAGAAAACATAAATGAAAATGTTGAAGAGAATAATAAGGTAGAGGCTAAAGGTTTTGCTACATCATTAATTATAGTGCAAGGTGCAAGTTTAACCAAGATGATCAATGTTATTAGGAACTGGACAAAAGAGCACACGCTATAGGAAATTCATGATATTGAATTCAACGAATATTCAATATGAGCTACTTCGAAAAAATATGGAATTACACCAACATCATTGTATTATTGGCTAAATAGTGTCACACATATAAAGATGAAAGGACTCTTATAGTGTTAACCAAAAACCATGAGGTAGAAGTAGTTGTTTGACATATGGAGATGGCCGAAATAGGCTATGGTTGGAATTGGTACAACTGAAGGCCAATGTTGCTAAAAAATTTCGATGGAGGTCAAATCCATTCAGATATGGATATCTTTGGAAATCATGGTCAACAAGATTCAAGAAAAGACATCAAGAGCTTGTTTACGAACATCCGAGCGCTTAGACAAAAGCATAGATTTGATTTTATGACCTATGGTTGTGACCAATTTCTATGACACTCTAGGAATACAAGAAACATTCATATAGTCTAGAACATATATGGAAGTGTAACAAGATTGGTTTACAAGATAGAAGGAATGGTGGTCTGTGGATAATTTCCAAGAGAGGGATCAATAATGTGCCAAAGTGTTTTCTGAGAGCAGGGAGTGGATATCTATATTGTGTTGTGTACATGAAATTGGTCTAACAATCCCTAGGTTCCATTTTTTCAATGAAAAGATTCATCTAAAGAACTATATAAAACAAATTGAGTCATGAGCATGCATGGTTACTCATCCCAGTACATGGATGACTAAAACATTTTTTATGAGTTAGATCTATTATTTTGTTGCATCTATACATGGTGGTGTCTCACCTAATATCATATATTTGTTGATTTTTTTATCATGCCATGGCAGGCACATAGCTTTACAAACCATGGAGGAGGAAAACAAGATGGGCATAAACATGTTAACTTTGGTTGTACAGACTACTCATAGGTTGCAACACTTAGATGTGAATGTTTTGGGGCCTTTTAAGAAATAAGTATGAGAGAGCATCATGGATGGAAAAGAATCCAATGATAGAGGTAAAAAGGTTTGAATTAACAAAACTTTCTAGTAGATATTTTTGAAGGGTTCTTACACCTCAAATATAAAGGTTGGAACCAGGTGAACTGGAATCTAGTGACTAAATTATGATGTTTTTATCAATGATGTGTATTGTAGCTAATCTTTTGATATACATGGTGAGGTGGATGCAAAAAATGTAGTGAACATGTTAAGCCTCTCTCAAGGACACTATCATCCATTCGGTGAAGATGATGAACATATTACTGCTACTCAATTAGATGATGAAGTAACTCAAGAGAATGTGGAATTTGTTTTATCACATAAAACACATACAAATTTATAGAAGAAATTCAAAATGACACTGTTGAATTGAATATGGTTGAAGGTTGTCAAACAATGGGAAGAATCAATGAGAAACTTGACATCACCAAGCCATGTAACCCAACCAAAATGGTTATTGAATGCCATG
>ML833980.1:29848-41212 GCA_009831015.1 Picea engelmannii | reverse complement strand
AAAACAAAACACTTGCAAATAATCAAGTCTTCAAAAACCTATGCTCTGATACCAACTTGATCTAAAAATGAAGAAGACTTGTATTCTTGAAAATATTTGCAAGTAAAGTTTATGTGTTAAAAGAAAATGGATCAACTTTGCAAACACATCTTTAATAGGATTTACTCATTCAAGATGCATATAAACAACGTCATAATCAATGAACAAAAAACACATAACACAACAAATGATAAAGGAGTTCACCCCTCTCTTGGGCTACATCTCCTGGTCCAGCTTCCAATGGATCATTATTATTATTTTCTCAAAGTGCTAAAAAAATGTGCTTTACTATACTCAAATTGCCAAATAGACTTCTCCAATGGCTTCAGAACATCCAAAAACCCCTAACTGGGCTTTTTCGGCACCTCGTTTGGCCAAAAATTGAAGAAGATAGGCTTCCTGGAAGTCCCCTCTTCAAGCTTGTTGTCTTTGCATCTACAAAATGCACCTTCTATGGCTCAATCTAGCCCACACACTTATTTAAGTGTAAAAACCTAGCACCAGATGCAACAACACAAACGGTGCAAGCTGTAGGACAGTTACGGGTGCACCTAGCCCCTAATCATTAAGGGCCAGGTCATATTAACCCATGCGACCATGCGCTAGCATAAATATGGGCTCCTGTTTCAAAAGCCAATGGTCAAAGGCCAAATGGTAATCGTTGTAATAACCGTTGGAACAAACATTAAACTGTGCGCGCGTTCCATACACCATAGCTGTGATCATATGTTAAATAGCACACGACCAAGGGTTGGGGCTAAGCCCCGGCCCGGTCGTGGCCCAAACCACCCGCATATTCAAACTTTAATACAATTCGTGCCACATATATAATAAGTAACAAGTGGTGGCACGCCGGTTGGCGGCTCTTTGCCAATTTGTTGCCCCTGCCCGGAGGTCGCGGGGTCGACTCCTACCAAAGACATAAGTTTTAACCAAATAAAAGATGACACGTGGAAGCCATTAATTGGGCCACGTGTTGTCGCTCCATTCGCTGCCAAACATGCCAAGTCACCTGCCAACTATCTAAATACCATCCTGCCACGTGTCGTACGGCCTGCCACGTCAGTGTCCGTACGGACTATTCAGACTGTACAGTCAACAACCCTTTTTTTGCCTGTTTGTAAATTTGAACAGAATGCGATATCTCTCGCTCCCAATGTCCGTTTGAAGCCAAAAAAGTTGCGTTGGGTTCGCAACGATGAGGCCTACGTTCTCATCTGATTTGAAGCGATTCCGAACACTTTGATTTTTTGAGCAAAATTTGATCCCCTGATCAATCTTGGAGTTGTGCTCCACGCTCACATTGGTGCACATGGTGTGTACTTTTTGTTTATTGTGATATATTCTTCAGTGAGGCTCCAAATTCAGTGCTACCAATCACATTTGAAATAGGATCGTCTATAGTATTTATGGTACAAATTTAAGGATCATATATTAAATATTGGACAAGTGAAATGCCATAAAACTTTTCTATCTAGAAAGGTCCAAGAATCAACAAGGATTGGGAAAGTTACCATAAATTTCACTTGGCACATCAAATTTTGATCAAACCAGTGAAATTACAGAGAATACATATTGAAGTATTATAGAAAAATATTTCAGATTTAGAACGGTCGAAATTTCATATATACATTAGAAGGAAGGTAGGCTAGAAGGATATACTCCATATCAAGGTATTCAAAGGTATGTGCACTTAAAACTAAATTAACTTTTGATTGGGATGTCTGATTGAGGTGATTAAAAATCCATTGGAAAGATAAAATATAGGATATTATATTGTAAAATGGATAATAATTATATTGGATAATTATTTTTAATATAATTAAGTTGTGAGTTGAGGATTGCGGTTAGACCTCACTTAAAAATCAATGGAAATACCTAGATTTACAAGAGATGAAGATAAATATGAAATCAATCATGTGGAATGGTTTAGGATGGTAAAATAATATTGTAATAATCGTTTTATGGAAAGTATTAAGTTTTATGGTGAAGATTATGAGTGGTGTAAGAGTGTTAATAATAGAGAAAACATCACATGGGATGTATTTGAAGAATTGTTCTAAAAAAAATTGATCAAGGACTTCAAATTGGAAGCGATGAATACAAGTGAAAATGATCCGGATTTTGTGAGCAGAACGAAATGAATACATATTATTAATAGGTGCTTAACACAAAATAATAGAGATACAGTAAAACTAGTTTTATATTCAATAACAAAATAAGCTGAAACTATAAAATGCAGTGGAAACAAGCTTGTTGGAATGGTGACGGCTTATCTCTAAGAAGAGATGTGACGGTTGCATGCATTCACAAGAAGAAGATTAAAATGAGGATATGAAGGCATTTTTACAATAAAAAAGAATTCCAAAAACACTAGAAATCCAAAAACCTAACCCTAGGAGATGAAGCGCCAAAAGTCATGTGGGCCCCGTTTGGGTAAGTTAGTACATCAACTTCCCGAGGTCGTAACTTTTGCATATGATCTCCATTTTAGGCATCTAATAGCCCGTTGGAAAGGTATCGTCGAGGAGATTCATTTTTGGGGCTCAATCATTCCTTTGGATTTCATTGAGGAGATCGATCCAGAAAAACCTTCATTTAGGCCCTCAAACTGGCCCCGAAAGTTAAAACTGCTAAAAATAGTAAATTGCCAAAATTGTCAGAAAACTGTTTTGATCCAATTGGAAAGGGTGGGTGGCCATCGATATACATATGGATCAATCCTCCCTACTTAGGAATAAATGGTCTCCATTTCATTGAGGTCCCCCATTAGATGAGGAAATTTCTGTTGAATTTGGCCCCGAGTGAGCCACTTGCCTTGGTGCAGGAGTTGCCCTTCTTTGATGGATCGATAAAGTTGGATCCTTTGTTGTCATGTGACCTTGATCTGTGTGCCCACAATCTTATCATTGGATGCCTATTGTACGTAGTCAGGGTTGAGATCTGTTGGTGTTAGTTGTTCTGCTACTTCTGAGGTGTCCAATAATGGTGGGAAATAAGGGCGAAGGAGATCCGCGTTGAACAATAGGTGCAGGACAAGGAAGGGAGGAATGTTGAGCTCAAAATAATTATCCCCCATGGCCTTGGTGATAGTGTATGACCCATAACGGAGTGGGAAAATCTTTCGATGGGGTCCTGTAAGGCGTTCTTTCTGCAAGTGCAACCAAACTTTGTTTCCCACCTGAAACTTATGTGGCACCTGATGTTGATCATGGCGTTGTTTGTACTTGTCATTGGACTTATGTAAGATATCCTGAACCTGTTGCCAGATGTGTTGGATCCTCTCAATGAATCGGGTGGCTTTGTCAGCTTTAGTTGGAGCAGGAGATGAGTCGGTCGGGGTGACCGCAAGGGGAAGTGCAACATCTATGGGACCCAATGGTTGGAATCCCAACCCCACTTGAAAGGGGTTGTGGTTGGTTGAGCTATGCAGGGCTCGGTTGTAGCTATATTGGACATAGGGAAGGCTCTCATCCCATGTGCAAGGGTGCTTTGAATTATACATGCAAAGGATATGCACAATCATTTGATTTACAACCTCGGTTTGGCCATCTGTATGGGTGTGGAAGGCCGTGGATTTGGTGAGCTTGGTGTCCAACAGTGACCAGAGGCTCGACCAGAATGTGCTGAGAAATCGACTATCCCGATCTGAGAAAATGGTTTGTGGGATTCCAAAATGTACCCAGACTCGTTCAAAGAAGAACTTGGCAGTGTCCTCTGTTGTGATGCTCTTCTTGCAGGCAACCATAATCGCCATATTAGAAAAGCGATCAACAACCACAAAAACACAGTCATTTCCCTGCTTGGTGGATGGGAGGCCCGACATGTAGTCCATTGAGATGGATTCCCATGGCCTGTCAGGAGTAGGAAGAAGGGTGTACAGGCCCTATTTCTTACTGGTCGGTTTGGAAATAGCACAGGTAATGCAGGACTTGATATACTTGTTGACCTCCTGTCGAAGTTTAAGCCAGTAGAAATGTTTCTGTAGCATCACCACTATCTTTTCGACGTCGAAGTGTCCTGCCACCTGACTGTAGTGGGATTTTCAGATCATCTTCACTCGCTCACTTGATGGAACACATATATGGCCTAAACGACACAACAAACCATCCTGAAGATGGAAATTATCAACAACTACGTTTGCACCCAACATTTGGTAGGTGGTGGCAAAGTCAGGGTCTGTCTCATAGAGTTGGGGCCATCCAGATGTCTCATGGCCGCAAGAGTCTATCACCGTGGTGAGTGTCATGACTGGCGGTCTGTAGAGGAAATAAGCGACGTGATTGGTGCTTCATGGTTTATACTTGATAGTGAGGTGGAATTACTGCAAGTATGTGGACAATTTTTGATGGCGGTCATTTTGCAATTTTCCCTGTGTCTGCATGAACTGTAGTGGCTTATGATCAGCGTGGATGACTGTCTCCTTCCAAAGAATGTAATGTCTCCACTGGCGGAAGGCTTATACAATGGAGTACATTTCTTTATCATAAGTAGGGTACTTATGGACAATATCTGACAATGTCTCACTATGATGGGCCATGAGGTGGTATTGCTGAGTGAGAACGACGCTCACAACATAATCTGAAGTATCTGTCTCAATTTAAAAAGGATGTTGTAGGTATGGTAGTGAAAGTACTGGGGCTAAGCATAAGTGCTGCTTCAAATCATCGAATGCTTGTTGTTGGGGCCGACCCCATGCAAATTTTTCCTTACCACCACCCCTATTTATTTGGCTGAGGGCCCATGCAATATGGGAGAATCTCAACACGAACCTGCGGTAGAAATTTTCAAGGCCCAAGAAGCTCCAAAGCTTAGTGAGTGTTGTTGGGGCTGGCCAGTCACAGATGACTTGGATCTTGGCTGGATCCACATGTACACCATGTTGATCAATGATGTATCCTAGGTAATGGAACCTGTCCATACCGAAGGAGCATTTTTCCAAGTTGGCGTATAGCTTGTACTATCGTAGGGTGTGCAGAAACTGCTGAATATGTTGCAAGTGTTCGGCCCAAGTCTTGCTATAAATTAGAATGCCATCCAGATACACGACTACAAAAGTGTTGCTGAATGGTCACAGGATATCGTCCATCATCCTCATGAAAGTGGCTAGAGCATTTTTCAAACCAAAGGGCATGACCAACCATTCAAAAAGGCCTTCCTTTGACTTGAAGGCAGTCTTCCATACATCTGTCTGATCTATCGGGACCTGGTGGTAGCCAGACTTTAGATCAATATGACTGAAGTATTTGTCCCCCGTGAGTTGATCAAGGAGGTCGTCGATTCGAGGAATTAGGTACCAGTTTCTGACTGTGATTTTATTCAGAGCCTGGTAATCAATACAGAGTTGCCAGGTTACATCTTTCTTTTGTACCAACACCATTGGGATCCTGCAAGGTGATGAGCTGGGATGGATGTGCCCCTTGTGGAGCAGTTCTTGAATATTTCGCTTGATCTCCTCATTCTCTAACAAAGAGTGGCGATAAACTGGCCCATTGGGAAGCGGTGTGCCGGGGGTCATATCAATGGGGTGCTTGACCTGGGAGTGCAGAGGTACCCCTGTAGGTGAGGAGAAGATATTTGCGTATTCTTCCAGGACCTTATCTACTTGATTCTTCTACAGAGACCCTGGATGTGGCTGTGATATTTCTCTTATTCTGAGAGCGAATCACAAAGAAGACAAACTTCCCTGTCTGAGAGATGACCTTCCTACATTTCTTAGTAGAGATCAAGGAAATAGCACTAGGTGGGACTGCCTCGGGTATCCTGTACAATTTCCTATTCAAAGTAATAATAACACTATGAGGCCTAGACTCATATACAACATGATGTTTCTGTAAATAAGGTTGGCCCAAAAGAACATCAAAAACTTCGAGAGGCGCAACATCACATAATACCTTGTCTTTGAAGGGCTTGATGTGGTATGACAGTCACCACTGTTGGCTGATGTAGAGATCACTTCCTTGGCAGAGCCATCCAATGGTGTAGGGTTGTGGGTGCGGCGTTATTGGTAGGGCGAGCTGCTTAGCGACTTCTGTTGAGATGAGGTTCTTCTAGCTACCACTATCAACGATGAAGTGTAGCGGGGTGCCTTTTACCCACATCTATGAATGGAATAGGTGCTCTCCTTCTGGCTCATCTGGTTCACTAGGCTGTAGCTTGGTGGTAGCAACGGTGGCACTGGGTTCCGCATCAATGATTGCTCTTCCCCTAGGGTTAGGTTTTTGGATGTTTAGGGTTTTTGAAACTCTTGTTTATTGTAAAAAGGCCTTGAGAGCCTCATTGTAATCATCTTCTTGCGAATGAGTGCAGCCTTCACATCTCTTCTCAAAGATAAGACGCCACCATTCTAGCAAGATTGTTTTCCGCTGCATTTTACAATTTCAGCTTATTTCCTTATTGAATAGAAAACCAGTTTTACTGTATCTCTGTTATTCTGTGTTAAGCATCTGGTAATAATCTGTAGTCATTTCGTTCTGCTCATCAAATCCGGATCAGTGGTATCAGAGCGGTCTACTCATTATCGTCTTAATTCATGTCCCCAACGAGGTTGGAGTACAAAGATTTGGGTCTTGAACTTCTTCCCTTGAGGACAAAAGTTCTCGCACACCCAAGTGATCTCTCATGGAAGGAGAAAATAAATATGACGGGACATGAGATCCTTCGAAACTGTTTATTAAGGAATCCCTCACGCAATAGAGGAACAAGATGATGGATAATTTCATGCAAATTCTTCGACGACTACCAATAGGTGACACATATTCTTCGAGCGGAGGCACCGCCCCCTTCAAGGTACAAATAAAATTCGATATTCATATATTTAAAGGTCAGATAGATGCAAATGTTGTAGACAAGTGGTTGAAACTACTAGAAGGGTATTTCTCTGTCCATAACTTTTCGAATAGAGAAAAGATTACTTTTTCTCTCCTCAAAGTCATTCCCCATGTCAAAGATTGGTGGGAAACTTTCTGTGAGAAAAAGGAAATAGAGGAACCTTCATTATTTACAGTCACGACCACCTGGGAATCCTCCAGGGATGTTATTAAGGAACAATTCTACCCTATTGGAATTTATGATGACTTGTATACCAAATGGACCACACTGCGGCAAGAAAGAGACCAAGCAGTGCCAGATTTCACAAATATCTTCCATACCTTGTGCACCAAGATGGGTATCAAAGATTCAGAGAGACATATGTTGCTCAAGTATTGTGATGCTCTGCATAGATACATCTAGACCAAAATGGAATTTTTGGACATCTCATCCTTGGGTGAGACCTACCAATATGATGTTAAAATCGAGAAGAATCTCAAACAAAAGACGCGACAATTTGGGTCGGGGAACCCCTCACAACAAAATCTAGGAAAGGGCGGCCCCAACCCACAAAACAAGGATTGAACAAATATGGACAGTATCAGGACAACCAGTCCAAGCTGCAAGCAAAGAATGACACCAGAAAGACAAAGAAAGATACCGGGAAGTGGTGTGACTTCCATAAGAGCCCTTGGCATAACACTGCTGACTATCACTCAAAGGAGACGTTGGTGGCTAAATTGAAAGCCTCTGAATTATATGCGGATTCTGACTCTGAGTTAGAACTAGAAAGGGGAAGATGGGTCATTGATGCGGAACCCAGTGCCACCGTTGCTACCACCAAGCTCCAGCATGGTGAACCAGATGAGCGAGAATAAGGAGAGTGCCTCTTCCATTCCCAGATGTCAGTAAAAGGCACCCCACTGCACTTCATCATTGATAGTGGTAGCCAGAAGAACCTCATCTTAGCAGAGGTCGTCAAGCAGTTGGACCTGCCGACAACACCACACCCAAAACCCTACACCATTGGATGTCTCCGCCAAGGAAGCGATCTCCGCGTCAACCAATAGCGTCGAATGTCATACAACATCAAGCCCTTCAAAGATGAGGTATTGTGTGATGTTGCTCCTCTCGAAGTTTGTGATGTTCTTTTGGGCCAACCTTATTTATGGAAATATCATGTTGTATATGAGTCTAGGCCTCGTAGTGTTATTATTACTTTGAACAGGATACCCTAGGCTGTCCCACCTAGTGTTATTTCCTTGATCTCTGCCAAGCAATGCAGAAAGGTCATCTCTCAGATGGGGAAGTTTGCCTTCTTCGTGATCTGCTCTCAGAATGAGAGAAAAATCACAGCCACATCCAGGGTCTCTGTGGCCAACCTCTCCACACAGTAGAAGTAAGTAGATAAGGTCATGGAAGAATACTCAGATATCTTCTCTTCGCCTACCCGGGTACCTCTGCACTGCCAGGTCAAGCACCCCATCGATCTGACCCCCAGTGCATCGATGCCCAATGGACCAGTCTATCACCACTCTCTGTTAGAGAATGAGGAGATCAAGCGGTTGATCCAAGAATTGCCCCACAAGGGGCACATCTGTCCTATCTCATCACCTTGCAGGAGCCCAATCGTGCTGGTATAGAAGAAATATGGAACCTGGTGACTTTGCATTGATTATTGGGCTCTGAATAAAATCAGAGTCAGAAACTCGTACCTGATTCCCTGAATCGATGACCTCCTTGATCAACTCATGGGGGCCAAATACTTCAGTAAGATTGATTTGAAGTCTGGCTACCACCAGGTCCTGATAGAACAGACAGATGTATGGAAGACTGCCTTCAAGTCAAAGGAAGGATTTTTTGAATGGTTGGTCATGCCCTTTGATATGACAAACTCTCTAGCCACTTTCATGAGGATGATGGACGATATCGTGCGACCATTCACCAATAATTTTGTAGTGGTGTATCTTGATGACATTCTCATTTACACAAAGACTTGGGCCAAATGCTTGTAGCATATTCAACAGGTTCTACACACCCTGCAACAACACAAGCTATATGCCAACTTGGAAAAATGCTGCTTCGGCATGGACAGGGTCCATTACCTAGGCTACATCATTGATAAACATGGCATACATGTGGATCCAACCAAGATTCAAGTCATCCGTGACTGGCCAGCCCCAACCACACTCACTAAGCTTCAGATCTTCTTGGGCCTTGCAAATTTCTACCACAGGTTTGTGTTGGGATTCTCCCATATTGCATGGGCCCTTAGCCAAATAACTATGGGTGGTGGTAAGGTGAAATTTTCTGGGGCTAACCCCAACAACAAGAATTCGATGATTTGAAGCACCGCTTGTGCTCGACCCCAGTACTTTCACTACCAGACCTACAACAACCCTTTGAGATTGAGACTGATGCTTCAGACTATGTTGTGGGTGTCGTTCTCACGCAGCACGACCACCCCATGGCCTATCATAGTGCAACACTATCAGATGTTGTCGGTAAGTACCCTACTTATGACAAAGAAATGTACTCCATTGTGAAAGCCTGCCGCCAGTGGAGACATTACATTCTTGGGAGGGATACAGTCATCCACACTGATCGTAAGCCACTGAAGTTCATGTAGACACAAGGAAAATTGCAGAATGACTGCCATCAAAAGTGGTCCACATACTTGCAACAATTCCACCTCAACATCAAGTATAAAATAGGAAGCACCAACCATGTCGCTAATTTCCTTATCAGACCACCAGTCACAACACTCACCACAGTGCTATACTCCTATGACCATGAGACCTCTGGATGGCCCCAAATCTATGAGACAGACCCGAACTTCACCACCAACTACCAAATGTTGGGTGCAAAGGCAGTTGTCGATAATTTCCATCTTCAGGATGGGTTGTTGTGTCATCTGGGCCATATATGTGTTCCCTCAAGTGAGCGAGCAAGCGAATCTGATCTGGGAAGCCCACTACAGCCGGGTGGCAGGACACTTCGGCATCGAAAAGACAATGGCGATGTACAAAATAATTTCTACTAGCCGAAACTTCGATAGGAGGTTAGCAAGTATATCAGGTCTTGCACTACTTGTGCTATTGCCAAACCAACCACTAAGAAACAGGGCTTGTACACCCCTCTTCCTACTCCCAACATACCATGGGAATCCATCTCAATGGACTACATGTTGATCCTCCCGTCCACCAAGTGAGGAAATGATTGTGTTTTTGTGGTTGTCAATCATTTTTCTAAGATGGTGATTCTAGTTGCTTGCAAGAAGAGCATCATAGCAGAACCCACTCCCAAGCTCTTCTTTGAATGAGTTTGGGTACATTTTGGAATCCCACAAACCATTGTCTCAGATCGGGACAGTCGATTTCTCAGCACATTTTGGTCGAGCCTCTAGTCACTGTTGGACACCAAGCTCACCAAATCCACGACCTTCCACCCCCACACAGATGGCCAAACCGAGGTTGTAAATCGAATGATCGTGCATATCCTATGCATGTATAATTCCAAGCACCCTCTCACATGGGATGAGGGTCTTCCCTATGTCCAACATAGATACAACCGAGCCCTGCATAGCTCAACCGGCCACAACCACTTTCAGGTGGGGTTGGGATTCCAACCATTGGGTCCCATAGATGTTTCACTTCCTCTTGCGGTCACCTTGACCGACTCCTCTCCTGCTCCAACTGAGGCTGACAAAGCCACCCGATTCATTGAGAGGATCCAACACATCCGCCAACAGGTTCAGTGTTAAGAACCAAATATCAATATAGCATAGAAAATCCTCATAAAAAGTACTCAATGCCTTGAAAAAGAGAGAATTTAAGATAATAAGCCTCTTCGAGGGGGAAAATTTCTCTTACCCCACTTAAATGTTCAAGTACAAGATGATTCAAAATGAAAGTGTCTCCTTGGTATATTTAGGAAACTAGGAGGTATAATTACAACTAATGGCCTAAAGCCGACATAAATAAAATAACATTACTAATATAATATGCCCCAATTAAGGGGTAATGAGACAATATTAGGGCTTAACATGCCCCTCCCCTTGAGACAAGTGTTGTCTGCAATGCTTGAGTAACTCTGGATGCTTCTGTATAAAAGACTCATCTTCCCAAGTGGAATCTTCAGTCGGTAGTTTCCTCCATTAAATGAGATACTATGAAATGGATCTATTCTTCAGTTGGCGAATTCTTGTGTCAGTGATGGCTTCAGGCTCCAATATGATTTTTCCTTCCTCATCAAGTTCTGGAAATATAGTTTGAACTGGGATCTTGTCGCCTAAAACCTTCTTTAAGCATGAAACATGGAAAATTGGGTGTACTCGTTGTTTGCACTCTTTTCGTCGTTTGATGAGCAAAACGTCAGTGCTTACATGCCTAGTTGGGCTCTGCTAGTCATGACAGCTGCATGGTAAAAGGTTAGAAAGAAAACAACTAAGCTATTAACAAGAATTAAACAAAACTAAATAAAACTATGAGCATAGAAATAAAAATAAAAAAAGCA